>VZRR01000731.1:6813-21516 GCA_013398015.1 Oreocharis arfaki | reverse complement strand
TCACAGCAGGGCTCACCTCAACCAGCAGCAGGGATCTCTCCCATCCCACAGCAGGGATCTCTCCCATCCCACAGCAGGGATCTCTCCTATCCCACAGCAGGGATCTCCCCATCCAGCAGGAGGGATTTCTCCCATCCCACAACAGGGATCTCCCCCATCCAGCAGGAGGGATCTCTCCCATCCAGCAGCAGGGATCTCCCCCATCCCACAGGAGGGATCTTCCCCATCCCACAGCAAGGATCTCCCCATCCAGCAGGAGGGATCTCTCCCATCCCACAACAGGGATCTCCCCCATCCAGCAGGAGGGATCTCTCCCATCCCACAACAGGGATCTCCCCCATCCAGCACTTCCCCTCCTTGTGATGTGCCCTGACCAAAACCATCTCCACTCGGGGCTGACTCGTGGCACTGGTGCCTTTATGCACCCTCCCTGCTGCCCCCCTGCCAAACCCCATCACTGCACACAGCTCCTGCTGCCAGGGGGGCATTTTCCCAGCATTGGCCATAACTTGGATGATCTGTGGAAACAGCTCCCCTGCTTCCCCCAGCGCCGCTCCCGCGTGCGCTCTCTCAATCCCATTAAAAGTAATGGGGTGAGATTGTCCAGCCCATTACTTCCAGTGGCTTAGTTTCAGCCTAAAGCTCCCATATCCTCCAAACAGCCAGCAGAGGAGCTCCAAAACTCCCCGTTTCATTAGCACATCGTGCATTCCAGCCTGCCAGGGTTTAATTGGAATGATAGCCAAGCCTGCATTAAGGTTTGCTAATTGCTGCAGGAGAGACACGAGCACTCCTTGCACCACTGACGATTATTTCCTTGCTCAGCAGTTTTGGGTTCTTCAAGGTGTGAGGTTTTAATGAAACAGTCCAAGTTAGCAAAAAAAAAAAAGGAGAGACATAAGCAAACACAGCCACAGGAGAGGGACTTTATGGAGTGGTTGTGCTCCAAGATTCTGCTGGGCTTGCCGGTGCTGGAGGGGAAATGCAGCTGCAGGAGGATCCGCCAGGAAGAAACATTGGTCTTGCAAAAAGCCAAGTGAAAATCATATATTTAAGATGCATCACAGGAGCTGCAGTTTGAGTCTTTCTGAACTGTAAGCCCAATAATCCACTGAGGGCAGAGACAGGCCAAAAATCAAACCACTTTGCTTCCAAGACAGTTTGATATTACAAGATGCTCCGAAAGCTGCGCAGCCAAACACCTTTCTTTGGGAGCCGGAGAAATCCCATTTCTGGTCTGATTTCTGACCTCTCCTTCTGCTCTGGGTTTATAAAAGCCTGGCAGAACTTGATCATATACAGCCACGTGCCCTGCTACAGCCAGGGAAGGGACCTATTAGGGATGTACGTAATGATGTATCTGGGAGACTGAAATAATGGTCAACAGCTGGCTAAAAAAAGTGGGAAGAGCTGAGCAGTTAAATCACAGAATATCCTGAGTTGGAAGGGACCCACAAAGATTGAGTTGAACTCCTGGCTCTGCACAGGACACCCCCAGAATCCCACCAGGTGCCTGAGAGCGTTACAAATGGTTGATGAAAAACTCCTCTGACCATAAAGCAGCAGGAAGCTGCTGGTGACACTCACAGCCAAGTGCTGGAAGCTTCCAGCCCAGCCCGGACTTTTCTTGCCTGTGAGCTGAGCCAAGAGCAGATTAGGAAGTGCAGCTCTCCTGCACCAGCCCCTGCAAGGTCTCTGGTGGCCCCAGGGGCTCAGGGTCTTGCCCTGTTGTGATGTTGGGTCTCTCTGCTCCCTCTCCAAGGCTGTTAACGGGGTGATGCTCTGGCCCTGTCCAGTGCAGGACAGATGGCAATAAATTTTTCAGTGGCTGGAGCAGAGCTGTGTGATTAGCATCTTTTTCTCTGCTGCACATTTCATCTGTACACTAAGATTAAACACCTGGAGGAAAAAAGCTGCAGGAAAAGGGAACTTTAATATGTTTGCACTGCAGAGCTCCCACGAGTGAGCAAACAGCTCGGATCCGAGGCTGGGGCGGCTCGTGGTGGGGGAGCTTTCCCCATGTGCCCAGGCAAGTAATGCACCTTTCATGAAGGTGCTGTTTCTGTTAGACCCATGGAATGGTTTGGCTTGGAAAGGACCTTAAAGATCATCTCATTCCATCCACAGGGACACCTCCCACTGTCCCAGGCTGCTCCAAGCCCCGTCCTGGCCTTGGGCACTGCCAGGGATCCAGGGGCAGCCACAGCTGCTCTGGGCACCCTGTGCCAGGGCCTCCCCTCCCTCACAGGGAACAATTCTTTCCCAATATCCCATCCAGCCCCGCCCTCTGGCACTGGGAAGCCAATCCCCCTTGTCCTGCACTACCCTCTAACACAGGAGGATCAGGATTCCTCAACATCCGCCTCAGGATTCTCCTGACTGGAGCACTTGGCCTCTGAACCAGCGCTGTGAGGAGCAGCAAGGTCTGCCATCCCCTCAAAGTGAGCAAGGGGAGCAGAACCGCTCCATTACCTGCCTGGCTTTGAACTCTCAACTCATTTAAACCCAACAAAACCTATTCCAAACGCCTGTCAAGCCTCACCGACCTCACTCGCCTGCAACCCCAGCCAGAGATAAAACAAGGGAATGAATTTCATGAATCGCATGGGAGATGAGGGATGGTGCCTGCTGTCGAGAAAGGAGGAATCATCACCTACAATTTCAGCAACCATCACAACATTGCTCTTCATCACTGCAACACGAGCGCCGGGGCAGCGATGCTGACAGGGCACCTCAGGTGGTGAGCGCATCACATCACTGTTTTTTAAAAAAAACAAACACAAAACCTGACAAAAAGTCATACCCACAGAGAAAAAAACACCACACTTTTTGTTTTAGAGTGCATCCTACTCACAGCCATAAGAGTGGTGTCAGGGCTCATGAGCCATCCTTCCCAATCCCAAAAATAAGTGACCCTGCACCCCCAGGTGTTGTACCGAGCTTTCATTTTGCTCACATACAGAAGTGATGCAGGGCATCCTGCACATAAAGCACTCCTTATGGGAGATTTTGTCTGCTCCGAGAGGGAAAGACACGGAGATTTGAATGCTCTGGCTGCACTTGTAGGGAAATTTTTTTCAAGCACCTTCTTGCCTAAAGGAATATTCCAACATGCCCAACAGACAGGGCTGCAGAGAAATATCATAGCAGAGTTTGGGCTGGGAGAAGACTCAAAAGCCCATCCAGTGCTATGGGCAGGGACACCTTCCACTATCCCAGGCTGCTCCAAGCCCCATCCAGCCTGACCTTGGACACTTCCAGGGATCCAGGGGCAGCCACAGCTGCTCTGGGCACCCTGTGCCAGGGCCTCAGCACCATCACTGTCAAAACTTCTTCCCTGTAGGCCAAAATTGCCCTTTGCTGTTCTCTCTGCAAACAGCTCAAAGCTGCCTTTCCCCTTTCCTGCCCATCCTCTCTGCACAGGGAGCCAGGGGAGCCGGGCACACAGGGCTGACCTGCCCTGGATTCCCAAGGAGCGGGAGGATCCGCGTTGGGAGCGCCGACGGATGGGCACGCACCGCCCGCCTTTCAAAGGACGTTCCATGGCACTGCTGGGATCAATAATGTATTATTTCCTCTGTGTTTTATATCCCCGTGTTTATTGTGTGTAAATAGGGATTTACAGGGATCCGAGCGTGTCCATTTAACGCAGCTGACACCCTGCACACGAGATCCGCCAGCCGCCCCTCGGCACCCGCGGGGGAACGGAACGAGGCTTCTCCCACACAGCCTTCTTTGCCAAAGAAATGGGGAAAGAAAGGAAGAAAAAAGGGAATAAAACAAGGCCAAGGTAGAGAGATCAGAGCCTGTGTGCATGAGATGGAACGCAGGATGAGTGCCAGTTCTGGGATTCAGAGTCACGCCGGCATCACTGTGAAAAGGACGTCAAACACTGCTCTCATCTCAAGTCCAAGGTGCTGCTTCCAGGGGGAAAAGGAAGGTTGGGGTGGGGGGAGAAACTTCCCCTTGAAAGGCATTGGCACACCTATGCAAAGTTCCTTCTTATTTGATCTCGGGCACAAAGAGCAGAACAGAAGCATATCATCCTTTGCAGCTAAAATGAAAAAATAAAGAGGACTTTTATCCCAGATCCATTTATCTCAGGTAATAAATTCTGCTCCTGCCTGCAGCCAGTCAGTATTTTCCAGGTGGGTAACTTTCTCTCTGGAAAAATGAACAAAGCAATCAAAATAATTTGCTAATTCATTTCATACTCTCTCTTTTTTTTTTTTTCTTTTGGAAGCCTAAACTGCAAGTTAAAACAAACCCGAATAGCCTGGTGTGTTGTGTCAACGTTCTGCTCAACAAATATCAAAGCAACACTGAAATCCTTAATTGTCTCTGAAGAGATCTTAACGCACCTCCAGAAGTTCCACGGCACTTCCCGGCAGGGAAGCGGCGCCGCGGTTGGGTTGGGCAGCCACGCATGGTTCCTGTAGGATGGCAGCAGCCCAAAGGTCTCCTCGCCCCTCTTGGGAAGTGTCCCTGCCCGCCTCGGCAGCAGCCGTGGCACATCCATCCTGGAGCACCTCGGGATGCAAGGACACGATCCTGCTCCCACCTTCCCAGGGGAGGAGAAAGTGAAGCCGCCTGACCTGTGCCCGGCAGGGTCTCAGTCCCTGCTCCTGACCAACGGAGCAGCTCAGCAGAACAGCCAAGCACACGCCTGGGAAATACAGGCTCTGAGCAGCTTTCCTGTGCCAGGTCATCCCAGCACGCCCGGCGTGTGCCTTTCTCAACATCTGTGCCCTATCTCGCGTCCTCTCAAGCTCATCTTGGTGCATCCAGCCAAGGAAAAACACGGCTCTGCACCAGAAACAAACCCCTCAGGCTCAATCTTCCCTTCTGGCTGTGCCAAGGCCTCCTCACGCAGCCTGGTCTGTGTTATTTACTCATTTGTGTTATTTAGTCCCAGGTTAGCTGGGAAAGAGCAGCCGCAGCCTTTTCCTGCTTCTGGGAGGACGCGGGGACGGCGTTTCTGTCACGCAGGAGACTTTGAGCAGCACTACAGAGGAGCGGGAGGCTCTCCTCGCTCCCTGAGCTCATCTGCCTCGCCAGGCTCCTGCACCATTAAACAGCTGCCGCGTTCCACCTCAGAACTTCCTGCAACTCGGCAGAAAAAGAATGAAAAAAAAAGAAAAAAGGGGAAAAAAAAAAGGAGGCCTAGCAGAAAAAAATAGAAAAGTACCATAAAACACTGGAGAAAAGAGACAGGCCCCCATTGGTCAACAGCTGTGCACTGCTGTGGCATCGTCCTCGCTAGAAGACACTGCGTTAGGGGAAGCAATGATCATCATCATTAAATGCCTTGATGGAACTCAGGCATCTGGTTTGCAGCATTTAGCTGATGAGATAAATAAGGGTGCTTTTGGCAAACACACGGGGAGCAAACATGAGAGGATCACAGATGCTGGAGGGGTTCCAACTTCCCTAATGGTGTCCTTCCCTTTCGCCTGCTCAGGGACTTCCCAGAGGAGAGCCCTGCAGCACGTGAGGGCACTCACACCACTGCCAGAACGCTCTTTGAGCAGGCAAAGCCCATCACCAAGGGCACTCGGCCCTCCTGGCGTGGGAAAAGAGACAACAATCTGTATAAAAGCCTGACAGACACACAGAGACTCAATGGCACAAGTGGAAAACCTGCTGGCCCCATATCCCCAGCCCTGAATGCTGAGGGATGGATCCCAGCCATGCTGCCACAGGGCTCCCTCAGGAGATGAGCAAAGTTCTGGTCACCCCCTGCCATCTGCCCAGATGAAATATCCTTGTTTGGGACTTACTTCGTGTCTGAGGAAACTCCTCCTCATCCCTGGCAGTGTCCAAGGCCAGGTTGGATGGGGCTTGGAGCAGCCTGGTCTGGTGGAAGGTGTCCCTACCCGTGGCAGGGGGTGAAATGAGATGGTCTCTAAGTTCCCTTCCAAACCATCCTGGGATTCTGTGAGTCTGCGGGTATCCCACAGGGCATTGCACAGAAGGCTGCCCACCTCCTCCATCTCCACTTGGAGCGAGTCATTGCTCCATAGACCAATTGTTCCTCCTTTCATTCCCATCCCAGGGATGCATCTCTGACCCACAGGACTGGTTTGGACAACCCACTAGTGCTCAGACACCTGGGCTGTCTCGTCATTAGAAAGTTGCCCAGCCCCAGAGATGCTCGTTTCCCTTATTTCTGTCTCTGGATAGCTTCTTTTTTTCTGGCTAAACTGCAGCTGCAAGATGATCTCAGTGACTGATTGGGCCGTGTGATGCAGTCCCTGCACGTTGAGATTAGAAATGATTATGACTTAAATGAAATCGCTGAACACAATTCTCATGGCCATCTATTTCCCCCCCGCCTCTTCCAAAGACAGCAAGTGGGAGGCTCAGAGCAAGTCTAGAGGGATAATAAAGACACCAGGATCCAGTTCTTGCCCTGCACCTCACGTTAGGGCAGCTGAGGTCCAGGAATGCAGCTGGATTTACAGCAGATCAAGACAGTGTCTTTCACCCCAATGTTCCATAATCATCGTCCCAGGGAATGGCAGGAACATCTCCCTCCCTTGCACAGCCAAAGGAGGTGGGACTGGGCACAGAGGACAGCTGTCCACCCCACACAGACCCCCAAACCCCCTTCCTGGGCAGCCCAGCACAGGAATAATGTTGGAAAGAGGAGACAGGGTTCCTTTGTAACAGGAGGGCTGGCAGTGTCCCTGAGGAACATCGGGAAATGCCCGACCTCCCTCCACCACAGCATCAGAGCAGAGCAGGGAAGGTTTTCCCTGGACTACAGGACACAACACAGGGGCATCCCGGAGGCCTTGAAATAGTTATTCCCTCAGCAAGCTTTGAACGGTCTGGGTGACAGGGTGGGGAATAAACTGGTGGCCACATTCCCTGGCATTCCATGGGCTGAGGGACTGGAATATTCCCATCTCTGCAGCCAGCAGCAGGCTGGTGAGACTGGTGAGGGCATGGTGCAGCAACCAAGAGGCTGGAGGGAATGGGACAGACAGGCTGACCTTTCCCAGGTTTTATCCCCTGGCGGGAGAGTTTCATCACTCGGAGCTAGGCAGGACAGAGTGAAGGAAGCCCCGGTTCTTTTAAAGTCACATCAGGCACCACACCTCAGGGAAAGCCTCTGGAAAGAAGTTTCTCCATCATCAGTAGGCCAAGGGGACATTTCAGGGAGATACAGGCAGCGTCCCAGCCCTGCCAGGCCATGGAGGAGAACGGGATTAAGGAACTTTGAGTGTCTGACCTCGGGGAGACCCCAACACCTTCCTGCTCTCAGAGCCACCAACAGAGCCAAGCACGCGTCAGGTACTGCCTGCTGCAGACAGCATCCCCAAAAATCCACCCCCAGCCCCTCCTCACAGACACCTTTTCCTATGGAAAACACCTCCCAGAGCACTTGTGCTTCTCCCCAGCACTTGCAGCTGCCCCCCGTCCCAGCACGTGACCAGCTCGAGGGAACAGCAAGCTCTTGGGTAAATTTAGGGCTGGATTATAGCCCAGCTGACTGTGAGTAACCTTCTGAAATGAAGGTCAGCGCTGCTACCTTGGGATGTGGTTTTCTTCCATTTATTTCTTGATGGGAAAGCGATGGAGAGTGTAATTACTGCTGTACTACTGCTCACCAGTTGTGAATGTCCTAGTCAGGGGAAAATGAAGATGTGGATACAAGTTCTGTGCGAAGAGGGGGAAAGAGGGATGTTGAACAGAAAAGGGGTGTTAAACTCTTGAAAAAGGGGTGTTAAACAGTCAGGATCCTCCTAGGCCTCCGGGTGCTGGGAGCATCCCAATCCCACCTCTCTGCACCTACAGGCACATCAAATCCAGGTGCTGTGCAATGGCAAACTCCTGAGCAAACCCTGCTGGGAGCTCAGAAAAAAACAGAGCAGCTACTCCAAGAAGCAAAATAAAATCCCAAGCCACCTGAAACCCCCACAATTACCGCTTCAGCAGCAAGCCCGGAAATAGATGTTTGGTAGAAGAGGTGTTTCCACGCGGGCTGAGACAGCCCCTGTGCCCAAGAGCCCTGAGGGAGGGCAGCCACAGGACCCCAGCAGCGCAGGTGAGGCTGCCCCAGAGCAGAGCAGAGCAGGACAATCCCTCCCTGCCCTCCCACCCCCAGGACACTGTGGCCTTGGGGCTGCCAGGACACACTGGTGACTCATGTCCAGCCTGCCCTCGACCAGAACCCTGAAGTCACTTCCCACAGCTCTGCTCTCCAGCCCCTCCTTCCCCTTCCAGCACCTTCCTCTTCCCTGGGGCAAAAATCACCTGTGAATGATCCCACCACAGAAACACCTGAGGGGAAACATTAAATTAAACTCCACAAAGCCCTTTCTCCTCGCTACAGGTGGCTGAGGGCTGAAGGCTTCTTGCCTTGAACATGCCCCTCCACGCTGACAGAGTCCCTGGGGAGGCTCTGCACAGAGGTTTTGCTTCCCTTCACGCTTGTATAAAAAGAAAAGGACAAATAAATTGAGATTTATGGGATGCCAGAAGAGCTGATTTTTTTAAAAATCATTTTTCCCTCCCCCCCTTGAACTCAATGTTTTATTTTCTCCCCTGCAGTGGCTGTTTGGAGGCTGCAGATGGAGTGCAGAGAGCAGCTGGGATCTCCTTGGAGAGAGATCAGTGACAGCAGGATGGGCTGGGATGTGTGTGGTGCCCTCACAGCATCTCATTCATCTGGAAGTGGTACTGGATATCCTGGAATCCCAGAATGGTTTGGAAAAGACCTTGGAGATCATCTCATTCCACCCCCTGCCATGGGCAGGGACCCTTTCCACTGTCCCAGGCTGCTCCCAGCCCCATCCAACCTGACCTTGGGCACTGCCAGGGATCCAGGGGCAGCCACAGCTGCTCTGGGCACCCTGTGCCAGGGCCTCCCCACCCTCCCAGGGAACAGTTTCTTCCCTGTATCTAACCTGATATCCCTTCCTGTGCTTGTTCAGGAAGCACCCGAGCAGGGCCCAACCTGGTTTCCAACATTTGAGCACCAAGTAATGTAGAAAAGACTTTCCTGCAGCTGCTGTGCAAGTGGCTGTGGGACTGGCTCGGCTCAGGGGCCCTGTGTGCTGGACCTCAGAGGGATGTGGGAATGGCTGGTGGCCTCCTGATGGAACCACCTCCTGCAGCACCTCCTGAGGACCCCAGGCAGAAGCAAGAAACCATGAACAGAGCAGGGAAGGGAACTGGGGATGGGGCTGGAGCACCAGGAGCAGCTGAGGGAGCTGGGAAAGCTCAGCCTGGAGAAAAGGAGGCTCAGGGGGGATCTTCTGGGTCTCCACAACCCCCTGACAGGAGGGGGCAGCCAGGAGGGGCTCTGGTCCTGGGGAAGAAGTGACAGGAGAAGAGGAAACGGCCTCAGGCTGCACCAGAGGAGCAACCCTCACCATGGTGTCTTCAACCTCACCATGGGGTCTTCAGTCTCACCATGGTGTCTTCAACCTCACCATGGTGTCTTCAGCCTCACCATGGTGTCGTCAGACTCACCACGGCCTCTACAACCTCTCCATTGTCTCTACAACCTCACCACGGTCTCTACAGCCTAATCAACGTCTCCACAACCTCACTGGTCTCTACAACATCACCATGGTGTCTTCAACCTCACCAAAATTTCTACAGCCTCGCCATGGTGTCTACAATCTCCCCATGGTCCCCTCAGTCTCACTGAGGTCTCTGCTGGTCTGTGTGGATGCAGACACGTGCAGACACACCCCCTACACGTGTTCCCGGGGTGCACACCTGTCCTGTGTCACACGGGAGTGTCCTACAGGTGCGGCCCCTCCGTGCACGGCCCTGTCAGCACGCACAGAGGCACGGATGCTACAGCCACACACGGGAACGAGCCCCTCTCACAGAGATGCCCCTTTTCAGTACCTGGTTTCTTCTTTTACTGGGAACCACAAACTGGTGTTGCATGGATGGCCTGGGTTTTCCACCCTGCTTTTAATCCGCTCCCTGAATCCACACTCCTGTGGGTCTCCCACCCCCCCAAACCATCTCTCTCTGTAGCTGCTCCTTTTCATGTCCCAGCTGACTCCTCAGGGATGGGAGGCAATGGTTAATATTACATTTTTTTCCTTCCAAGCATGGAAATGCCCAGAGCGGAGCTGAAAACAAGTGACTTCTGACCAGAGCCATGTGATTAGGAAATGCAGATTTTCCCTCTCCCTCAAGTCCCAGCGACTGGAGTCAGGTCTGTGTCACCTCTGCTCACCGGCTCTGTCAGGCAGCTGCCTTCGATGCATTTTTTAATGAAGTCCCAGTGATTGATTGCTCCCTGCCCTTCCAGGGACGCTGCCGGCACCCCGACCCGCTCCTGCCAGCCCGAGCATTCCGGCAGAGGGGCTCAGCCCACGCCAGCCCCGGGCCTGTCTCTCAGCTGGAATTTCCTCCCTTCTAGCAGGGATGTGCAGCACGAGCAAAGTGACAAGTTTGAGCTGCCGTCAGCAGAGGAGCCGACGGTCTCATCTGAATAGCGGTGCGCGAGTTTAGGTTTTAATTAAGCCCTTGTGGCTTCCTTGAAAGGTTGGAGATGACACAGCCTCCTCTGAAGCTGGCCTAGGGAGACATCCAGAGTCAGCACCAAAGCCTGCCTCCTCCTCCAAAGGATGTGAAATTGGGACCCTGGAAAAAAAGGATGAATTCCGAAGAGCAGCAAGTGTTGTGGTTTTCTTTTTCCTGAGCCAAGGTCGGCTCTGGGAGGAAGGAAGGCTCCTGCCAGCTCAGCTCCTGTGCCTGGTGAGCCATCGCTCTCCATCTCCGTGCCCGGCCGTCCCTTCAGGGTCTCGCAGTGACGAGCGCGATCTCTCATCCCGAATTTATCGCTGTTCTCCATGCAGATGCCAACAGGGAAAGGCTCTCCCTCGCATTTACACTGCTGGATACACAGCCATCAAACACCCTCAGTCAAAGACCTCCGGCTACTGCCCGACACGTCCTGGACCTGCCTGAACCCACGTGAATCCCAACGTGTGCCGTTTGCTCTCCGGACAGATGAATGTGCATCTTCCCTCCCCATCCTGCCCCACAATGTTTTATTTTAGTACTGGCTAGAAGATTCCTATCAAACAATATAAACACATTTGTCAAAACTGTTGACAGTGCCTGGGCTTCTCTGAGGAAATGCTGGAAAAGGAGCAGTGTTTAATTCCCAGGTCGGTGGGATTCACAGCTCTGTGTTATTTGAGCTTTGTTTCCTCCACACTTCCTTCTCTGCCTTTTTCCATTCCAGGATGGCAAATCCCTCAAAATAAAACATTTTTACCTGGCTTGCACTCATTTCTAACCCAAACAAACAAAAAACCAAACCACAACTGGTAGTTTTGAATTGTTTTATGTAGAAAACAAACCAAGCAATGACGCAGAGAAATTTTTTGAGGAGGGGTTGCTTTTTTCTAGTTCAAACAAAACCAAAAATGCTCATTTTGCCCACCAGTCCTGTGGCCATTTTAAACAGGAGGGTCAATAAATGGGGAGAATGGGGAGAAACACTTTTATAGCTGGGAAAATGAGACAGGGGAAGCCCCACGGGAGGAGACATCATGGATTAGCACAGGGAAGGAGACGCCAGTCCCAGAGACTCATCAAAGAGACCCTGAATGTCACAGGGGCAGTTTGAGTGGTGAACATGGGGGGAGGAGGAGGAGGAAAAGGAGGAGGAGGAAAAGGAGGAGGAGGGCTTCTACTGACAAAAGACAGATAAAGTGGAGCTTAATGTCACATCCTCTCATGGCAGTGCCCTGTGTCCTCCTCCTGTGACCTCCTGCCCCTCTCATCCCCGGCTTTGTCTGGAGATGTCTCGATGCCAATGTCACACAGCCACAGCTCTATGACTCCTGGGACTGTCTAACAAAACCACCTGGAACAGCCTTGGCAAACGTCCTCTGGGCAGCATGGAGTGAGAATTGACACCGAACACCATTTCTAGAGCCACTTGTGCCATGAAGCTGAAGAGCTCTCCTGTGCTATCTCCTGCTTTGAAGAGCTCTCGGTGTGACACAAGGGTTTGGGTCAAGCATTCTCACTTCCACCAGCTCCATCCACTCCTGGGAAAAACATTTCGAGGAGAAGAGGATCTGTGCTCTTCCCTGTCACATCTTTAGGCAGCTTTTCATTCCCTAGTTCTCATTTGCCTCATTTCTAGCAGGTTAAGGAACAGCTCAGAAGATGCACAAAAAGGCCCAAACCCTGTCATTATTTACACATCTCCACTCCCTAAAACCACTTGAAGCACTTTAAAAAAGTGTGTGAGAACGAGGTGCTTTCAAAATAAAAAAAAAAACCCAAAAACCTATGAAATTTTTCAGAAATAGAAATAAATAGCAAACGACTTCTATGTCCTTTTTATTTGCTCCCTGGCTCTGCAGAACGTAAAGGTTATGTTTTCCAAATTTTCCCTGCTGCTGTAAAGATCAAACAGTCAAAAGGCAAGGAAGGCTGAGCCCCTCATTTCATGTCATGACTTCAGGAGCTGGACCCTTTGGAAAAGCAATAAACATCCTGGGCCTGATGCTCTGGAGTATTGGGGAGATTTGTGAGTAAGAACAGAATTTTATGGGCCTTGGCTGTCCTTGGGATCCTTCAGGGGGGACTTCTGGTTATCCTAAATATAACTTGCTTCTTTTCCAAAGTCCTTTCTCACCTGGCTTGTGCTAAAAGCTGTGCAGGGGCTCTGAGCTCTTCCACGCTGACAGCAGAGATTTCCCTTCCTGCTCTCCATGGCCGTACCTGCACCCAAGGGATGCTGCCCCAGCTCCCTGTGCCTCCGTGTGTCTCTCGCAGCCTGAGCAGCCTCTCTGAGGCCTCAGAGCAATTTCTTGTCCCTTTTTTCCTGCCACAGGCCAAGCACAGGGAAGGAGGGCTCTGGCCCCAGGGGATCCCACTCTTGAGATCATTCCAGCGGGAGCAGATGGCGACGGCACACGAGCATTTCAGGCATCGCTACCACTGTGGAGGGCTCACCTTAAGGAAACAGAGAAACCCATTTGTCCTGCTATTCAAACCATGTCTCTATCCTTGGCTGACACAACCCAGCCTCATCGGTGCACGCGGCCACGTCGCCGAATTGAGCTCCCTGCAAGCCGGGGGAGGGGAGCAGGAAGGATCCCAGCACCTCCCCGTTACTACGGTAACACAGCAGCCGAGCTCGGTACCACGCTGGTGACTGCAGCGATGCTTTCCTCTGATGGTCCCACTCAATCCTGCCTGGGAAAGAGCTCAAGCCAACGGGAGGAATGCAAACAGCCCCCCCTCGGCCGAGGGGGAAGCTCTCCCCGCTGCCCACAGCCACCCCGACAGCCACCCCAACCTTTTATTAAGTGTCGAGCCTTTGCCTGTCGCTCTGTTTTATTTCCATTACCTTTCAGCAGGGAAAGATTTAGGATCCATCTCCCTGTTTAGCAACATCCATTTGTAACAGCGGGATCGCTGGGGAGCAGTCAATAAGTGCTACGCCGGTCCATCCCTGGAAACTGTGCAGCAGTTAGTGCAGAATATGAAATATATATGGCTGCCTTCACCTAATCTAAAGCTGTATCAAATGGCTCTTAACCTTGCCCGAATGAATTCAATTTGGCTACCGGATGCGGATCCAATCCTTGGGCTAGAACAGAAAAATCACTTACTAAAGCGATGCTCCCGAGGGACGAGCTTCTGAAAGAAAACTCGGAAAGATTTCCAGTTGGCTAATCCTGTGATAGTTCACGCAAGACAAATCTGGAATGATGAGGTCTTTTCGTCAAACACAAGCAAACCCCAGGAAACACGGGAATAGCATTACAAGTACATTGGAGGGGGGATTGTTAGGGAAGCTCAGCAGAACGCAGGAGAATACAGGGATGGGCAGAGGATGGAGATGTGAATCGGAGGATCTTTGTGAATTTCTGGGGTCTGGTAAGAGAGGGGGTTGGTAAAGAGAGGCACAGAGTGCTCAAAGCAAAGGGAACAAAAACATCTGTCCCTGCCTTCTGTCAGCAGGAAGCTTTCTCCCCTTGTCCTGTCCCTCCAGGCCCTTGTCCTCAGTCCCTCTCCAGCTCTCTTGGAGCCCCTTTAGACCCTGCAAGGGGCTCTGAGGTCTCCCTGGAGCCTTCTCCAGGTGAGCACCCCCAGCTCTCCCAGCCTGGCTCCAGAGCAGAGGAGCTCCAGCCCCTCCATGGCCTCTCTGGACACACTCGAACAGATCTGTGTCCTTCCTGTGCTGGACCCCCCAGCTGGATCCAGCATTCCAGGTGAGGTCTCATGAGAGCAGAGCAGAGGGACAGAATCTGCACCCTCAAGCTCCTGGCCACACTTGCCCATTCCCGTGCCTTATCCCTGGAGTACAGAGGGCTGTGCAGGAAGCAGACAAGGCTGCTCCGGGGGATGCTTTTCTCTGCAGCATCGCTCTGTCCCCCAGCATGGCAGCCCGTGGCAGGTGCCAGGCACTGGGATGATTTCCCCTGGCTCGGGAAGCGCCGCGCTCCCGGCCCCGCGCTATTGACTCCCGCTGCAGTTAATTGAATTGTCTTGTACTACACTTTGTTTAAGCCGATGAGTGATGGCTCTCACTCGAGCATCCAGCTCCCGGTGAAATGAGGACAGAGACATCCTCGGTGCCAAACCCCCCTGGCCACCAACACTGCGCCCAAAAGCTGCTCCACTCCCTGGGGACCCTCTGTGTTGGGCACTGGCAGGAACTGATCTGGCTCTGAGCCCTTTTCTCCTTGCATC
>VZRR01000724.1:0-56257 GCA_013398015.1 Oreocharis arfaki | reverse complement strand
GAAGGCTTTGGGCTGACCTAATTATGGCGTTCCAGTAGCTGCAGGCAGCCTGCAAGAAAGCTGGAGAGGGACTTTTTATAAGAGTTTGTGGTGACAGGACAAGGTTGCTGTAGTGGGTTGACCCTGTCTGGATGCCAGGCACCCACCGAAGCCACTCTGTCACTCCCCTCTGCAACTGGACAGGAGAGAGAGAATATAATGAAGAGTTCTGGTTCAGATTAGGTCTGGGAGAGAGATCACTCACCAAATACTGTCGTAGGCAAACCAGAGTTGAATTGGGGATATATGAATTTATTTCTAATGAAATCAAAGCAAAATAATGCGAAGTAGAATAAATCTTAAAAACATCTTCTCCCCTACCCTTTCTTCCTTCCCAGTCTCTACTTCCTCCCCCACCAGCAGCGCAGGGAGATGGGGAGTGGGGATTATGGTGAGTTCATCACTCATTGTTCCTGCTTCTGCTCAAGAAGAGGAGTCCTTCCCCTGCTCCAGTGTGGGATTCTTCCCATAGGTCAGTCTTCCGGGAACTTCTTCAGCATGAGTCCATCCCATGGGCAGCAGTTCTCCACAAACTGCTGCAATGTGGGTCGCTCTTCCATGGGGTGCAATCCTTCAGGCACCGCCTGCTCCAGCATGGGTTTCCCCTGGGTTTGCAACTTTCTCTTGGGTGTCCATCTGCTCCAGTGTGGGTCTCCTCCATGGTCTGCAGGTGGATCTCAGCTCCAGCCCCTCCTCCACTGACCTTGGTGTCTGCAGAGCTGTTGCTCTCACATATTCTCACCTTGCTCTTCTCTGGCCACAATTACATCTGTGCAATAACTTCTTTTTCTTAAATATGTTATCACAGAGGTGTTACCACCATTCCTGATTGACTCAGCCTTGGTGAGCAGCAGGTCCATCCTGGAGCCACCTGGCATTGGCTCTGCAGGACATGAGGGAAGCTTCTGGCTGCTTCTTACAGAGGCCACCCTTGTAGCTCCCTCTGCTACCAAAACCTGGCCACACAAACCCAATATAGTTGCCCAGAGAAGCTGTGGATGCCCCATCCTTGGAAGCGTTCAAGGCAAGGCTGGGTGGGGCTCTGGGCAGCCTGGTCTAGTGGAAGGTGTCCCTGCCCATGACAGGAGGGTTGGAACTGGGTGATCTTTAAGTTCTCTTTCAACCCATGCCATTCTATGATTCTGTATGCATCTCCCAAGAGTTCCTGTGTAGCTAACTAGGGTTTCTGCCTGAAACCCTATGATAAAGCCTGGTTTTCTTATGGGAAGACTGGAAATCATTCCTCTAAGTCAGAAAACAAATGTATTGACAGCAAGTGGAGATTGTTCTGTACCTGCTGATTGAAAAAGTGGGGTCTCTGATTAATGTAGGTAGAGGTTCTGGTGGAAAGGTATTTTTAAAAAACCCTCAACCCTTAAGTTTGTGCTAGAGAGCTGTTTTTTTATAAGGGCAGCATTGCTAATCCAGTGCACTGGCACTTGTGTGCTGACAAAGAAGTCGATATAAATTATAAGTTCCCAGTAACTTAGTTTTTTTTACTGGGCCTGTTGGGTAATTGGTTCTGGTGGATAGGTGTTTTAAGGACTGGAATTTTAATTTTTTTAATGTCGTTTTAAAATTTCCTTTAAAAAAATACAGCCAAGTTCCTTTTGTGTTGTATCTCTTTATAAGTTGTTAAATTAGAAAAAAATTTAAGTTTTAGGTTTGCTAAGTAGGGCTTTTGACTTTCTGTGGCTGTATGGCCATCAAAGAAAAATGGTATACTACTCCTGCTGGTACTAAAACAGATAGTGGAGCTCCCTACCTTCCACTTGGTAATACATATGTGGGTTTGGTTTGTTTGGGGCTTTTTAAGATTTGTGTTTATTGGATTTTTTTTCATGCAATAGAGTTTGAAGAACATTGTTCATAGCGATGTTTAATAATCTACCTGGTGTTGTATAAAATTCAGTATAAAAGATCCAGCACCAAAACCCTTGAATACATTGTCTTCTTTAAATTTTATGTACTGAAATGCTTCTTGTGTCAGCATATGGTAGTCATCTAATAATGAGTACAAATCACAGACTTTCCCCCCCCTGTGGATAATATCTAAAATGCAAAGTTACTGTATAAATCTTTCTTAGGATCAATAGGCAGTATAGGCTGGATAGGCCAATATAAGTTTTACATATATTATTGGGCTTTATTGAAGCTTCACTTATTAATTTGTCATTAAGTATGGTTGGGTAATGTATTTATTTGTCAGGCAGCATTTTTAGTTACTTCATAAAGCACGGTAAGATCTTGAAGGAAACTATTGGCATTTTGCTGTCCCAGGATTTGGTGCCTTTGTATGAGTCATGGCATACCAGATGGGATACTGAATGACCTCTGAGTCTTCAGAATGATTCATCAGCAAGTACTTCACCTGTCTTCCAGACTAAAAACCACATTGTTATTCTTTCTTTTTTGGGTTTAGAAAAGTTTTAGGCCATCTTTTGAAAACCAAAACCCTACTTGAAGGAAAAGTTGCAATATTTGCTTCCTGTAGATTTAGGTTGGTCTTCTACATCTAGAGTTGAGGTATCCAGCTGTTTTGACTACTGTCACAGCAATATCCACTTCACTTAATTCCCCACCATCACCTTGGAAGTCTTTTACCGCTGTGGTGAGCCATCATAATGCTAAGTTATTTATAGCTAAGTAAATATGCTGCTGGAAGATAAACTGACTTAAAATATAGTTCCATGTCTTAGAACTTTTGATCCAAATCAGTCTTATCCACAGCTGTCCTAAAAATGAAAAGTATTACTTCAGTTTATATTCTGTAGTGTCTGAGGAATAGAAGGAGGACCATTGCAGCTTGCTTTTTTTTTTGTTTTGAAGTTTTGGGGATGTTCTTCACCATCCTTGCATATGGAAATGAGGCTATCAATAAAGAGGAGAGCCGGAGGCTACTAAGACGACTTTATGGAGAGAAAATGCAATGGATGCAAGCTATGTTAATTAAATATGTTCTCAGCGTGATTAAGGGAAAAAAATGAGGCAGAGAGTAGGAGAGGAGACTGAAATAGGATAAAAAGACAAGGGAAATAACATTGTGAAGAAAGACCACTCAAAATCAAATTGTATTAAACCCAGAATCTTTAGTCTTTGTATATAAAATTGTATGATTAAGTAGCTGTTAATCATCATGAACCTTGAAGCGCTGTTAAGAAACATGCATTCTGTTTGGTGATGTGAGGTTAATTCCTAGAAAAAAATCCCGACAAGATAAATTTTTCCCTTTTATGACTGTAAAATTTGAAAGGTATCTTTTTCTGCTGGCTTCTTAATGTGACATCTTTTCGGATTACCTATTTGAATTTTCATGTGTGTATGAGATGTAGTGTTTTAAATGAATGTTCTGAACCAACTATAAATTAGTTGAGCAAATGATGTATGCATGGAAAGCGTTAATGTGGAAGTGTATGAAATTGCTCAATGTAGAGAAGTTTGCACAACATAGTAATGTGTTTTTCCTGCAGATGCCCTCCTCGAACATTTTTGCCAGCACTGTGCAAAATTTTTCTTGATGAAAGTGCTCCAGACAATGTACTGGAAGTAACAGCTCGTGCCATAACATATTACCTGGATGTGTCGGCTGAATGCACCCGTAGGATTGTGGGAGTGGATGGAGCTATCAAGGCACTTTGTAATCGTTTAGTAGTTGTTGAGCTTAACAACAGAACGAGCAGAGATTTGGCTGAGCAATGTGTGAAGGTAAGTATGCTTAAGAACCTCTTGTTTTTAAGAAGAAACTGGATAATTTGCTATTATGGAAGAGCTTCCTCATATTCCTATGAAATCCTATTAATTTTATTAAAATATGATGCAAAAACATAGACTATGACTGAAGCGTACATGCCGACAATGCGGCTTATCCTTACTGTCAGTCTGGTGCTCTTCGCAACTCAATTTTCTTTAAAAAAATAGTATAGAAAAGGAAACAAAAAAAAAATAGAAGAAATTTCCTGTTTATCTTGTATGACTAGAATGCTAATAGAATGCCAAGGACTATTTTTATGCTACAAAAGAAATGATGAATTGCTCCAGATACAGATAAATTACCTGGTGTAAAAAAATTGTCTGTTGTCTCTTCAATAGCATAGATACAGCTCCCCTGCACCCCTGTGAAGTTCTTAGAGAAATTTAGAAGACCCTTACAATCTCTTACTTAAAGCATAACTCATGGCCATGTGGTAGCATATTGTTGGAGTTCTTGGCATGGAGTTCTTACCATGGCATCAGAATTTATGCATGTATTTCCTATTTACTAGTTCCAGTCTACTCTGAAGTGCATCACTGGGGTAACGGTGCTCTTACAAGTTTCAAAACTCTTGGTTGTGTGTTTCTCCCAGGATGAGAGATTATTATCTGTCTTCATGAACACCTGTTATGACCATCCCTTTGGGGGGTGTTCTTGTATTGGCTCCCATATTTTTGAAGAAAGCTGTAACTACTAACTACCTGAGTACTGGAGGCTTTGGCATTTTCTGGGTTTTGAGGAAGAGAAGTTTTTCTTTTTTCCTATTGTTTCATTTTCTTAACCAGTTCTGTAGATGGATGTAAATACCTGACTATGGATATAAGTAACTGACTTTTTGTGTGTACTTCATTCAAATTAAATTTTGTTTTGTCACAGGTGTTAGAATTAATCTGTACCCGTGAGTCAGGAGCTGTGTTTGAAGCTGGAGGGTTGAACTGTGTTCTGACATTCATTCGTGACAGTGGACACCTTGTTCATAAAGATACTTTGCATTCAGCTATGGCTGTAGTATCCAGACTCTGTGGCAAAATGGAGCCTCAGGATTCTTCATTAGAGATCTGTGTGGAATCGCTGTCTAGTTTATTAAAACATGAAGACCATCAGGTAATGTAATAGTGGGGTCAATGTGCTGTGAATTTAACTTTCATTATGTTTAATAAAGGAATGACTAGGTAACTTTATATAGCCTCCCTAACTGAATGTTTACGTAGAAGGTGTTATATCTGGGTATTGTGATGGTTTCCTTTATAGTTGTAATGATAAGAGAATAAAAATGCTGCGTAGTGTTTGACTCCGAGTGCTGGTGTGTGAATATAGTCTTATTTAACCTCTGAAAACTATACTGAAAAACATCCTGTAACTTTTTCCAGTGCATTTTGAGACACTTTCTGAAGTAATTATTGTTCTATGACTGTACCTCAATCACTATAAAATTGAGCATAAGTAAGAGACAAAAGTGAATTTGGTTTGTATTTCTTTTGCCAAACCAAGAGAAGCAATGAGAATATCCATAGTCGGTGCTAAAGTATTACACTGGAAGCCAGCTTAAGTGATATTAGTAGAGATGCTGCTCCATTTCTTTATTGAAATTTCGCTAACTTGAGATCAAGTAGTCCTTGTAAAATCTAGAAAATTAATCCCAGAGGAATTATCTTTCTATTCGTAGAATCCTTTTGTGTATGTCATACTAATGTTTTAGAGCAGCCATTTAGCCAAATTCTTGCTGTAGCCTGGCCAGGCTTCTTGTCCATACTCAGAACTGAGTCCCCGTTTCACTCCCACCTCCCTCCTCGTTCCTTTCTCTGCATGCACACATCCAGCCTCCAGTCTGGTTTTGAAGATAATAAATAATATTTGGGAAACTAAACTTTTTGCCTGTGAGATAATTTTTTTTTTAAATATGTTTTTAGGTCTGAAAAGTTGGCAGGGGGCTGTCATACACTCACCATTTCAGAACAAGCTAACATGTTTTTTAGCCATTAAATAATTTTATTAATACACTAATCATCTGAGGCAAGCTAATCTTGAAATTCAGACCATTAAATCTGTAGTATTTTAACTGTTTCCCGATTTAGTGTTAGAGAAAAGCAGTTGCTGGGGCTGTTGGAGATGTGAATGAGTTCAAATTAACTTAATTGTTCAGCAGTTAAGCTTAAAGATAAGCGTGCTTAAGATTGGACCCAGATGATAGGAAATAAATCTGTACTGGTATCCTTGAGAAATACGTTACACATGAAACAAGCCTCAGGATTAAATGGATGTTGGATGTGTATTATGGATTTGTCTAGGAATGTCCCTTTTCAAATTTTGTTGCTCCCTGCCTCATCCTTTTACACTGTTAGGTTTGGTTGCTTTTTGTGTGAGCTGCCAGTTAGTAACACCACTTGAGTGATAAGTTCAGACCAGATGAATGTGGCCCCAAGAACAGTTTATCTGTAACTTTGGGTTTTTAACCTTTGTGTTACACTTACAATTTGGGAGAAGAAATATAAATAATTTCCAGGTACTCGTTCACTTTGTAAACTGATGCCACTAAGACTGTGTGTTAAACAAGTGAACTTTCTTGTGTATTTTTGACAGCTGTTATGGTAAAGATATATAGAGTATATGCAATTACATAAAGATTGGCAGAATTGTTTATCTGTATTGTCAAAGAACTGGAGCAAAATGCCAGAGGATGTGAACAGTGACCATTACACATTAAAGAAAAAAATCCATTGGAAAAGAGTACTGGTAATTCAGAATGTTTGGCATGTATAGACCATACCGGAAGTCTGCAAACTTAATGGAGATTTAAGATTTTTGTCTTCATGAAATCTGGCTAATACTCTGATCTTGTTCTGTGTTGATGAGTAACTGACTTGAAGTCCTTGGTCTGTAGTGGTTCAGACTTTGGTTAGAGAATAGGTATCATGGGGTTTTTTTAACTGTTTCTTGACATTAGTCTGGTTTGATACTGCACATCTTTAAAGGCAAATGTGCCTGAAGCAAGTTATCTTGATAAACCTCCTGCTTGGAAAGACTGAGACACTTTTAGTGTATAGATAGAGAGATGTTAAGGGCAAAACCTTCCTTTATTTTCAACACTGACATGAAAAGGTGTTGGATCCTTTCCTGGGCAGTTGGCCAGCAGTACTTTTTGCTGGATTGTTAAGAGGATCATCAGTAAGCCTTGTTTCCACAGTGTCACAGGGATTTTTTGTGCGTGGTTGGTTGGTTGGATTTTTTCCTCCCTTTAGTGACAAACCTAAATTTGGGAGTTTGTATTTTATTGTCACAAAAATTCTTGTGTGTCCCTGTGTCAGGTGCTCAGTGGATAGTCTGAGTTATCTAAGAGTAAAATTTGCTTTTCCCAGTTTGTTCTGTTTTTAGGCTTGGTCCAATTGAAAACTTTCTTGTGCTTGAGAGAAATATATAGATGTTTAAATATGACTTGAACAATCACGCTTCACTGTCAGTGTAATACTTTGTGAGTTTTTAGTTGGTGCATCATTTAATGGCTTATTTGATAGCATTTCTTTTAATAGAAAGCACCAAATTAATATAACATTCTAATATTAGAATATTAATTATATATATAAAAATATAACATATTAGAATATTTGGTATTCTATAAATGTAGAAGATAAAACTACAAAGAAATTTTTGTCTTCATTGTTCCTTGAGCCACGAATTTGAAATTCAGTAAATGTGTGAAAGCTAGGAAGTAAATCCCCGTAGTGCAATTTCTTGCTGTTTTGAGGGTTTTTTTTGGTGTATGTGTTAAAGTTTTATTATTAGAAAGCTACTTTAGCAGTTTCTAACATTGGAACAACCAGAAGGTTAAGGACTCTGTTTCAAAACCAAGGTGTGGGTTGGTTTTGATTATTCTTCAAACTATTGTCAGAATGGACAATTGCTACTGGGGACTATAAATCCTGCATCTGTATTTCCTGTAACAAGAAGATCTATAGCGAAAAACTCTTTAAAAAGGGCTTCCAACATGTATCAATTTAACAATTTCATCATAAAGTGTGTTTTTCTATCTTGATTTTGGGGTTTTGCTCTTATATGTAAGGACATGCTCATAATGCTGATCCTCAGAAATAGTTTCCGTTATTTTTATGTATGATCCACAGAGAGAAAGAGGGGAAAATTAACTCAGCAACAGTACCGTCCTTTAGTGAGCAGTTCAGAGCCCTGTTGGGTTCTGACTGAGTTTCTGGCCAGACTCTTCCTTTCATTGACTTTGAAGAGAACGTGGCAAAATGAAGTTCTTGTATGTGTTCTGTATTCCTGTGGATATCCTCTTAGCATCTTTTCATCTTAAGTAAAAGATATTTCATCAGTTTTTCTTGCACATCTTTCTTAGGTTTCAGATGGAGCTTTGAGATGCTTTGCTTCATTAGCTGATAGATTCACACGGCGTGGAGTTGACCCAGCCCCATTAGCTAAACATGGATTAACTGAAGAGTTGTTATCTCGCATGGCAGCTGCTGGTGGGACAGCATCCGGACCATCTTCAGCTTGCAAACCTGGACGGAGTAGCACTGGAGCACCATCTACAGCTGCAGACTCTAAATTAAGTAATCAGGTGTCAACTATTGTAAGCCTGTTGTCAACCCTGTGTAGAGGCTCTCCAGTAGTAACACATGTAAGAAATCCTTTTATGCTAACAGCTTTTTGTTTTCATGGGGCTTTTCCCCTTGTGTGCTTCAATATATGTAAGATTTATGTTGCTATTTTTTATATAGATATACATATTTATAGATTTTATTTATATATATTTATATATACAAATGTGTGCACACACACGTACATGTAAGTTATTTTTAAAGAGGGGAAAAAAGGAAACATTTCATATGGAAATGAAACCCACTTCTGATAGTATTTTCTAAAGCCCTGTATATTTTTTATTGTTCAGACTTTTAATTATTTCCAGGATCTCCTAAGATCTGAACTTCCAGATTCTATAGAAAGTGCGTTGCAGGGTGACGAGAGATGTGTACTGGATACCATGCGGTTAGTAGATCTTCTTTTGGTGCTACTGTTCGAAGGGAGAAAAGCCCTGCCAAAATCTAGTGCTGGATCTACAGGCAGAATCCCAGGATTGCGAAGACTGGATAGTTCTGGGGAACGTTCTCATCGGCAGCTGATAGACTGCATCCGCAGTAAGGATACTGATGCACTAATAGATGCTATTGACACAGGAGGTAAGCAAAAATACTCCAAAAAAGAAAATGAGATGCTTGCTGTATCTTTGATTTTTATAATCTGTGGTGTCATAGCAAATGCTTAGGTAGTTCCTTGAAAATCTTTATATACAAGTTCGCTTACTTTGTTAAATACTCAACAGCTCTTGTTGGTAATCATACCTATGCCATCTTTTTTTTTATTGCAATTAAGAGCATAAATGCTTCTCCAGAGTCCAGAGGATGCTTAATTTTTGTAATAAATAAAAAGACTTGCTTTATATTTAAAGAGTACTGTTGAACGTTAATTTATAGTTGTGGGAACTTTTTAACTATTTTATTTAATTTTATCTTTCAGCTTTTGAAGTAAATTTTATGGATGATGTAGGACAAACTCTTTTAAACTGGGCCTCAGCTTTTGGAACTCAGGAAATGGTAAATTAGATTCATAGACCCTTAAGAAGTTACATTATTTATGTAAAGAAAGATAAAAAAAACCCTTTTTCTTTTTCTTGTGTAACAGGTAGAATTCCTCTGTGAAAGGGGTGCTGATGTTAACAGAGGTCAGAGGTCATCCTCATTACATTATGCAGCATGTTTTGGAAGACCTCAGGTAGCAAAGGTATGATTTAAACTGGCCCTTAGGAAGCCTTACTGGCTTTTCATCTTGTTCTGTTCAAAATGTCTTCAATGTGATATGTTGGACACATGCACTGTCAAGTATTTACGTATTTTTTTCAGTGTTTATCAAAACAGATTTTTCATTATAATAGCTCAGTAGTGAATAAAGGTAGTTTTATATTAGCTCTACAGATATAAAAAGCACAGAACACTTACAAGCATGGGAAGAGTGTAGGAATGATGTATGAAAAACACATTTGCCACTTTGGTAGATAAAATCTTAATTTTTTTTTCATACTTAAAAATATTTGTTTTCAGACTCTCTTACGACATGGTGCAAATCCTGATTTGAGAGATGAAGATGGGAAAACTCCTTTGGACAAAGCTCGGGAAAGGGGACACAGTGAAGTAGTAGCTATTCTTCAATCTCCAGGTGAGTGCAATTGTTAATTCCATAATACTTGCTATAGTAAAAATACTGATGTATGTTAAGTTTTGCAGTTATTAGAATTTTACTCTATTAAGGTTATTAAAAAAAAAATGGTGGCCAACCTTCCTTAGCCCATAAAGTATGCATAAAAACCTTAGTATTTTAAAATGTTAAGTGAGCAGAATTACCAAAGAAATGATTAAGTGGGCGTTAACAGTGCCAGTTGTCCTGCTCTTCAGCTGTGGAATTGAGTTATAGCAGGATTTTGTTGTGGATTCAGAGCATGTCAGCCTTGGTAGCTTCTCTAATATCCTTTCTTTCTACATGGGAACTGCACTTTCCCTGTTCTTGAGAATTCTAGTGCCACAGGTGATACTTGCTATTAAATAGTTTATTCAGGAAGTCATGCGTGTGCAAATTTTACATTTTTAGGAATCTGTGTTCGTATTCAGGTGCTTGGATGTTAGTAAAGAAAACTTGAATGTTTTGAAAGGTTTTTTGTTTGGTTTGTTGATTTTTGCAATTGAATGTATTGCGGAAAAAAATTTTTCCAGGGGATTGGATGTGTCCTGTCAACAAAGGGGATGAGAAGAAAAAGAAAGATGCAAACAAGGATGAGGAAGAATGTAATGAACCCAAAGGAGATCCAGAAATGGCACCCATATACTTGAAAAGACTATTGCCTGTGTTTGCACAAACATTTCAACAAACTATGTTGCCTTCAATAAGGTAATTATCGTGATAGACAATTTCTTAATACACGCTTAAAAAAGCCAAAGTAAATCTAGAAGTTTAAATAATGCTAGTGACAATCATATTTCTGTTTGGATAGAAGTGGTTGTTTGGAAAGTGTTGGAAGAGTGATTTTTACTTATCTTTTTAAGCAGCATTTTTTTCCTTTCTGGGGGAGTGGTGTGTTGGAAAAAACATGGGTAGTCATGGGAGAACAGAGCGTACTCTTGAATGTAGCAGCGTGATGAAAGAATGCTATGTTTATTGTATACACTGCATACAGGATTTGGTTACACCTGTTTGTAGCCACTGTAATGAAAGTTGTAATTTGGCAGAGGAAAACTAATAAAATGATATCAAGATGCATTCATTGGAAAATCAGTAAGACTAGAAAAAGCTATTTTAGAAGGTTTTAGAAGACTTACCGACAGCTTATTAACTGGAGAAGATGCTCCTTGTAATCCCGTTGAATTGCAAAAATGTAGTCTAATTTATTACTTGCAAAGAAATACTGTGCATGGCATAATGGTAGTGATAAATTGCACCTGATCATAACCTCTTAGCCTTTTATACTGCAAATATGACATTTATTCCAATCTCTTATTTATGTTCCCAGTGTTTACACGTACTTTGGGTGAAAACGCAGGATAAGAAAGGCCTCTAGTGGAGAGAGACTCCACATGAGCTGATGATAGAAAGCTTAAACTAGGTCATTTTACATGAAGGAAATAAGAAACGCTGTTAACAGTCTAATAATGATTAACTGTTGTTGCAGATTGTGCAAAGAAGTAGTTGGCTCTCTCCTTGAAAGTTATCTTTATGAATCAGAAAAATTATGTTTTTAGAAGTCAGTCAAAAAAATTCATCTTTAACCCTACAGGAGTGATTTGCTTTCAAATTATGGTTCTCAGTGTGGGAAGCTGCATGATCTAATAGTACTTTCAGAGTTAAAAATTATGGGGATCTTGAAACATGGGAAATATATGACTAAAATAAAAGGCTGGATACCTTTGAGGGTGACGAAGTGTGCGGAAGTGAATTGCCAGAACTAAAAGTGGATAAAGACAGGGCATAGAATAGGTTTACCTAGGAAAGGGTTGAGGAGAGAAGTGTATATTAGATTGACAGCACAGTCGAATCAAAAAATACCGGAGGTGCTTTATTCTTAGAGATAACTCAGGACTTAGTTAACAATAAGTAATTTTGGTGCCAATAACAAGAACTGAAACAGATTAAATTTCTTGTGTTTTGAAAATACGCATAAATAGAGTACAAAAGAAGTTTTATCTTGAACCTTTTTGTTGCTTTGATTATTGCTTGCTTTATCATTGTAAGAACCTTCTTTTTTCTACGATCTTTTAAAGGAAAGCAAGTCTTGCGCTCATTAGAAAAATGATACATTTTTGTTCTGAGGCGCTGCTGAAAGAGGTTTGTGACTCTGATGCTGGCCACAACCTGCCCACAATACTGGTTGAGATAACAGCTACAGTGCTTGATCAAGAGGTAGGAAGAAAGAAAATGGTATCCTTCCTGAAACTAGTGCAAAGAAGGGAGTAATACTCAGTGATTCCATGTACTTGTTACTAACTAACCCTAAAACTTTTATAGTGTCCATCTGTGACCACATGTGAAGTTCAACATGTAAAGATATATTTAAATAACAAGATCTCTTTTGTTATTTTCTTTTCATCCCAATGTACTACAGGATGATGATGATGGACATTTGTTAGCCTTGCAAATCATAAGGGATTTAGTGGATAAAGGAGGTGATCTTTTTCTAGACCAACTGGCTAGACTTGGTGTAATTAGTAAAGTGTCAACTTTGGCGGGACCGTCATCGGATGATGAAAATGAAGAGGAGTCTAAACCTGAGAAGGTAAGTATATGGAATTGATATATATGCTTTATTTGTTACTGTAAAACCGACACTTCTAATAAAGTGTTTGTTGTTACAAAAATGGCGAGGGCAAGGTAGTTAGGATATTAACTTAATGCTTATTGTATGCCACTTGTTTTAATTGTTTTCTACCTTCATTTTCTGTTAGCATATAACATATGCTCAGCATATCTGCTGAGTTTTCCTGTTCATACTTCCTTATGGTCAAGTTGTTTGGCACTTGATTTTGTTTAGTGTTTGAAAAGTGACTAGTGAACAAAGTGAATCCTTCCTGAAGTATTCATGTCAGAAGTGTATCTCTTTCGATGTTCATGCATCAAATAATTCCAGATGTTTTAAATGTTGTTATGAAATATATTAAATATATAAAAAAGAAAATTTTCTGCTTAATGAAAGCTGTAAGTTCATATTGAAGTTATTCATAAATTTCCAAGTTTTACTGCCAGTCAGATGAACTGAATGGATAACAGACTTCTTCTGTTACCAATTAAATTAAATTTATAGTTAAATCTTAAGTGTATAGTTAAACTTTTTTACTGTGGGGTTTGGGTTGTCTGGGTTTTTTTGAGGTGGGGGAAGGGGCACTGGTTTTTTTTTTTGGTGGTTAGATGTTAAACGTCATCTGGACATGGTCCTAGATAACCAGTCATACATGGCTCTGCCCGAGCAGGGGTTTGGACTAGATGGCCTCCAGAGGTGTCTTCCAACCTCAATCATTTCGTGATTCTTTTCTCACAGTTCCAAGTTTTGAAGAGAGGTGGATGTTGCAGGCGGTAGGCTGTTTTTGTTGTTGAGTAGATAAAGCTGTATGTAAAAGGAAACTTCTAAGAAGTATCTTATTCTATTAAAGAATACTTTCAAGGGTATGTTTTAAAGGCAGAAGAAGTATAGTTCCTACACTTTTGGTTTGAATAATTCTTCTCTCCTAAAGAGAGAGAAATCTCCTTCTCCTTTTAAAAATGTCTGTGGTTTTTGTGTGTTGGGTTTTTTTTGGTTGATTGGGGTTTTTTTCCTTTTTTTTTTTTTTTTTTAATGGATTGGAGATTTTTTTTGGTTCGTGTTGTTGCTTAATACAATGTTATTGCAGGAGGATGAACCACAGGAAGATGCTAAAGAACTGCAGCAGGGTAAACCGTACCACTGGAGAGACTGGTCAATCATTAGGGGAAGGGACTGCCTGTATATCTGGAGTGATGCTGCAGCCCTGGAGCTATCTAATGGTAGTAATGGATGGTTCAGATTTATCTTGGATGGAAAGCTGGCCACAATGTATTCCAGTGGGAGCCCTGAAGGAGGATCTGATAGTTCAGGTAGATTTTTTACAATTCAAGTCCAGGTTAAGTTTTGAGACTGTTACATTTGTTTATATAATTTGATTTGAGCTGTTTTGTTTTGCAGGAATTGGCTTACTAAATAGTAAAGGATGTAAACAGGTGGAAGGTGGTCAGTTAATTGTGATGCATTTTATCAGATAGCATGTGGCCATAACTTGACTTTCTTGGTGAATTGTGTTAAGTAAACATCTTGCCAGTAAAAGTGTATTAACTTTTTGTTTTGATTCTTCTCCATGCGTACTTAATTTTTTCACCCCAGTCATTAAAAGCACTTTGTAGTGGCCATCCCAGGAAAAGCAGGTTGAAATGGTGATTTGTTGTTTGCTTCTAGCTAGCAGAATGAATTTGCATGTGTTTGAAGACAAAGTAATGGAAAGTTTCTCATCGAGATTGGGAAACAAATTACAATGTCTTAATTGTTTGTTGGAGAGAGGATAAGGGAACAGACCTTATGCACTGGCAATGCACAGCTGGTTCTGATTTTCTGTACAGAATACACAACTTGTTCTGAATGCAGAAATAACCCTCCTTTTATTGTTTCATCTTTTTTTGCAGCTGTTCATGCATTTATGAACCTGCAGACATAAAATGCTTTGCAATATTACTATGTTTTCAACAAGCCATTGAGTGAAATAACAGAACATATTATGATTCAGGACAGAAATGAAGTGTTAATGACTTCATGCATCAAGTTTGGGGCAAGCAGACAAAATGCGATATAGTGTTTATGATTATAATGCAGCTGGAAACCACTTACAGATCTATTACTTTTTGGTCAGAAAATGTATCTTTGCATTCTTTTTAATAAGGTTAATACCTTAAAAGGTAAACAAGTCCTGTGTTGAGATACTTGTTTATCATATAATACAATTTTAAGAAGATCCATGAAGATAATTTTTTAGAATCCTTATAGCCCCTGGATGCCAACTTTTTTTTTCTTTTTTTGCTTCCCAATGGACTGGGCAAAGGGATGAGACTCTTTCTGCACAAGATGAGTGGAATGGGTACAGCTCAGATGAATTTGGAGTGAAGAGAACTTAAAGAGAAGAATTCAGATTGAGCATTTAAGACGTTACTTCAAATCAGTCTTTTGAAAAAGATTGAACAAATCCCGTTTTTTAACAAGATACCTAGTCTGGATATCATGGAGGGAAAGGAGCTAAATGTAGGATTAAATTAGGCTTTTTGCAATATGTACTCAAATAGACATCTACTAAGATTGCTGATGTTGCAGTGTAATTTGCCTGAACTTTAACCATGAGCTCTAAGCATGTGCAGCAGCCTTTTTTACTTAAGGAATTAATATTTGTTAACTAAAATTACTACAGTACAGTATAGACTCAGAATAGTATCTGTAAGTCCTGAACTGTACCATATGTTTTGCTGTCCTAAGTCATTACTGATTAATCTCATGGTATACTTTTTAGTAACTTCACAACTGGCAAGAATATAGAGGGTTGAGTAGTGAAATTTGTTAGTGTGTATTGCATGATGAAAGTTGGGGTGGGTGGGCAAGTATATATACCGTGAACAATTTGGAAGGTCTGTACTCACCCCTCTCCACATTAACTCTATACTTGTTTTGTTTGAATTTTTAGAAAAAAAATTCAATGCAAAAATTGAAATTTAATGGTAATTCTGAAGCTTTAATAAAGTCTCAAAATTCTGTCCAAGAGAACCTGAAATTATTCCCAACCATGTATAAATATAGTACTGTCAGTGCAACATGCTATATATTCTATTAAAATGTAATTATGGAAATTTGAAAACATTTAATTAACAGAATTTTTTCATTTTGCATATCGAATCGCAAAATTATTTTCATAAGCCTTCTCTGTATATGCTATGAAATTTAAACAATAAAGAACGTTGTGCCTTGAGTGCATATGGGCTGATTTAAAAAGCCTAGAGCTTGTCATTGCAGCAAAAGGAAAACAGCAATTTTACAAATGCATAGACTACAAAAGTTGTATTGTCAAATCAGTATGCTGAAAGACAGTTCTTAACTTTGAAGCTGAGATAATCTTTAATGAGGTGTTTGCATTTTTACTTTAAATGGAATTTTTTTTAAAGTTATGTACTCAGCCTTTTAATGATTAAAATATAAATGTATAATTTAATAAAAACTGATATTTTTTGGAATAATTTTTAAAATTTCCTGTTTGTGGAAACTCCCTTTTGAGAGTAGTTCATGGTGGCCATACTGAGATTTTTTTTTTTTTTCTATTTTTAAAAGACTAAAAATTTATAATGAATTTCTTTGATCTTCCTATTATAATTGTAATGATGAATTAATTCATCTAAATTCCATCTTTCAGAAGGAGTTGCGTTGTTGCATTGCAGCTTTGATGCGATGGTGGAATAGATCACTGTTGAAGTACAGAAATACACTACACCAAAATTTAGGATGCTTTAAGACCCTTAATTTCAAATTTAATTTTGCATTGAATGTACTGAGTTGTTTTGCTCTTGAGAAAAAATTAAGATACATAATGATGGAAGCAGTTGTTGGAAAAAACCAAATTTGTTTCTTTTTAAATAGAAAGTAGGAGTGAGTTCCTTGAGAAGTTGCAGAGAGCTCGAAGCCAAGTAAAACCATCTACCACAAGCCAGCCAATCTTATCAACACCAGGGCCAACTAAACTTACTGTAGGAAACTGGTCACTGACCTGTTTAAAAGAAGGAGAAATTGCTATTCACAATTCCGATGGTCAGCAAGCTACAATACTGAAAGAAGATCTGCCAGGCTTTGTGTTTGAATCCAACAGAGGAACAAAGCATTCATTTACAGCTGAAACTTCCTTGGGTAAGTATGTAGGTATGTGTTATGTGCAGGTAGGAACAAGTGTATATGAGATAGTGTTATTTGTTGCTTTTTATACCTATGAGAAAATGTGATTTTTCTAAAATATATGTTGTAGGGTCAGAGTTCGTGACTGGCTGGACTGGCAAAAGAGGAAGAAAACTAAAATCTAAACTGGAGAAGACAAAGCAAAAGGTTGGTGAGCATCTGTAAATTTTATATTTAGAATTTAATTGAATTTGTCTTATGATATTCTTATGGAGGTGTAGTTTCCTTTTAGAGGATTAAAATCTCTGATTTCAACTAGACACAACTTTATGTGAGCCTTGAAGGGGAAAACATCAATCAGAACAAAGTACTTCTTCGGGTGCTTTTGTCCGACAGTCATAGTAAACTCTGTGCTCCTTTAGAGGAAAATGATTTAAAAAAAAAAACCATAGGAAAATCTAATCTTGCATCTATATAATTCTGGAGGTTTTGTAGTTTGTTTTTTTGTCTTTATGCTACAAGAAAAGATGTTACAATCAGTACTACACTTATGTCAGAGGCATATAGTACTTCTGTTCATCTAGGTACTAGTTTCAGACTGGGTATCGTGACAGGGTGCATTGTAAGAGTTCTGGTTGTGAAGCAAAATGAGGAAACATCCTCATTTTAGATATCTTTAAAATTTTTCTTTCGCCTCAAAATGAGGTGGAAAAAAGAGGAACTAAGAAATCAAGTGTTAGGCTCTTTACAAAAGAACCCCACAAAGTAACGGTATGTTCTGTGATCCCCTTATGACAAGGACTCAGGCTAATCTTTAGTCTTGAACTGTCTTGCAGTTTCTAACAGTGCAGCCAATATATTTTGTACCTTACATCTGCAGCATTTGAGGACATATATCTTACGAAATGTGACACTAAATTGAAAATTGAAATACTGTGTGTGAATGATAATAGGTGGGATGATAGAAGAAAGGCAGTGCTCTCTTATACCTAAGATTGCACTGTGTAATTCTGAAGCTTGTGTAATGTATTATTGTAGCACATATAATGATAATGAAAAGGAAAGATTTTTGGGGAAATTTCTTACAAAAGAAAAATGTTGTTTAATAAGAACTTACTTAATCTGTATCTTGTGTGAACCATACTTTGTAGAAAAAGTAATTCTTACTATAAGAGGTCGTATAGGGACTTTGTGTGAATTGGTTTAAGCAATGTTGATAGAGCATTCAGAAACCACATTAAACCTGCTTAATTTTACATTTGAAAAGATTACCTGATCCATGACACAGTTCTAAAAGAAAGATTGGCAGATTGAGAATCATACCTTTTCCTCCTACCTTTTATGCTGAAACTTAATACATGATGGTAAATTTAATTTCTGTCAATAAGATTCTGTGTATTTCCATTTATTTCTCCTGTACCTTTTTCCTTTCACAGCCTCTGCCATTTAATTATGCACACGAGTTTTTATTCTTCCATATTTGTCTGTCTGTCGTGGACTTAGTTTGAAAAACGATGACCAAGGTTGCAGTATCTAGGAGTAAAATAACAGTCTCATTACAGTAACGTCTGACTTCTGATTATCAAAATCCATTTGTAGGTTCGCACTATGGCAAGAGATTTATACGATGATCATTTTAAAGCAGTTGAAAGTATGCCTCGAGGAGTAGTTGTAACACTGAGGAATATAGCAACACAGTTAGAGTCTGCATGGGAACTTCATGCAAACAGGCAGGTAAGTGTATCTCCTTTATTTCTAATGTGTGACATCAGTGGAAATCACATAATGTTCGGACTAATCTGTCATGATGTAAAGGAGAGTTGTAGTAGGTCTGTGTGCAATGTGGGGAGTTCTAATGCATGTATTACCTAGTTAGGTACTTTGCTAGGACGTTGTTTTTAAACTGAAGCAAGTGGACAGACATACCTTGTTTCACGATAATGATCTTTTTGTCTTTCAGTGCATTGAGGGAGAAAATACTTGGAGAGATTTAATGAAGACTGCTCTGGAAAACTTAATTGTACTGTTGAAGGATGAGAATACTATTTCTCCATATGAAATGTGCAGTAGTGGCTTAGTTCAATCGCTGCTGACAGTTTTAAACAATGTGAGTTTGTAGACAGTAAGTGTTTAGGGAAAAATTTGAAAAAAAAAAAGAAATGAAGTCATGTGCCATAATTTAAAAGATCCATTATAAATGTGTCTTTTTCCTGTCTTGGTGAAAATTGGGCAGACTTACTCCAGTTACTGATCTACCTATTGAAGACAAGCTATCACAATAGATGACTTTAGTTTAAATGAGCGTTTAAAAATCTTTAAGTCAACTCTGGTCAGGTCTAATGGCTGATGATTGGCTTTTCACGTACAGACTTTAAATAGGGAATTCAATGAGATTACATAGATGTTTTTGCCTGTATAAAAATTAAATAAATTACTTTGTATTAAATGTAACTTTTTTTTTCCTCTTAGAATGTTGATTTAGATGTGAAACAAGACTGTAGCCAACTGGTAGAGAGGATAAACGTTTTCAAAACAGCATTCAGTGAAAATGAGGATGATGAAAGGTAAAACTAATACCAAACCAAGAAAATCCCCTTTGAAATTGTGAAGCAGTATAGTATGTTTAAAATAATTTAAAGACAGAGTACCTGTTCGTTCCATTTCAATGGAATAGAAAATTGATCTTAAAAGACGACATCTTATATTGAAGTAGCAGTTGAAAATTTTTATCTCTAAGAGTCAATCTATAGAACATCTATTGACAAAATAAAGATGACTTGTTCATCACTGTGCAAATTGGTATCTTTCTTACTGTGCTGTAGCTGTGTGACTAGGACAGATACCATCAGCAGAAATAGCATGCTGAGATAGTTACCTCAGCTGGATCCTGTTTTCTGAGATACTGTAGAATTTTTTTCTTTGTTTTGTTTTGTGGTAACATAGTGACTGTTCTCTTTCACAGTCGTCCGGCAGTTGCATTAATTCGGAAATTGATAGCAGTATTAGAATCTATTGAACGTCTCCCTCTCCACTTGTATGATACACCAGGATCTACATATAATCTTCAGGTAAATGCACAGTGATAACAGCATACCACACTGAGTGGTGCACAACTGAAGGCTGCATGTTACACACTGAGTCTGTGAGAATCATATTCTTGTAGAAGTTTAGTCTTTCTTTTGTCTTCAGGTGTTGTTGTCTTTATATAGGAACATGCCCTCTACAGTTACAAGACAGTTATTAGTAAGAGCAGGAAATGAGCTTTAAACATTTAAAGGGTCCCACCTAGGGCTGTATGTTCATTTGGTAATACAAGATACCTCCAGGGTCAGCAGCTTCTTATACAGGAAACTTGGCAGTTTGGCTAAAAATATTACTTGTTTTTTCCCAGTTTGTGTGGAGTCTTAATTTTTTTCTATTTGAAAGTGCACTTCAGGATTTCGCAATGTGGTAGAGAAGTATAAATATTTCTGTTTTCATGTTAAATGTCTAGGAAATAGTTGCAAAAAGTTGCAAAACCTCTGTTGCTGTTCAGTGTTTTTGAAAATAATTTTCAGTTTCTATATTATTGTATTTTCTAGTCAACAAATAAAAGCTATGAAGACATAAGAAAAGTGAGAAACTGTTAGCTGAATGTGTAATTGACTTACACATTGACTTTCATAGTAAAGAATCGTTTGGTTAACTGAAAAAAAGGTAGTACTGGGAAATTACTTTTTAAAGCATTTCATTAGAATATAGGGCTTCAGTTGCGCAACAAAGATACTTGATAGGCCACTGAAACGGTTGTAGTGATATACACTGTTTTCTTAAAATGCCAAAACCAAAACAGGAAAGCCTGTATTAATGTTTAGCTGTTCTTTCAGATATTGACGAGGCGCTTGAGGTTCCGTTTGGAACGTGCCTCGGGGGAGACATCTTTGATAGATCGAACGGGTAGAATGCTGAAGATGGAGCCATTGGCAACTGTTGAATCTCTAGAACAGTATCTGCTGAAAATGGTGAGCTACATACCACACACAGAGTTCACAGGGAATGGTTATATTCTGCTTCTTTAATACTTCTTTTCTTTTCTATGTAGGTAGCAAAGCAATGGTACGACTTTGATAGGGCTTCGTTTGTTTTTGTACGTAAACTGCGAGAAGGCCAAACATTTGTGTTCAGGCATCAACATGATTTTGATGAAAACGGAATTATTTACTGGATTGGAACAAATGCCAAGTGAGTTTTTAAAACCTAGGTATTTTAAAGTCAGACACAATAAACTATAATCCATGAGGCAGGATGGGGACAAAGAATTCATAATGAAATGAAATCTGTTATTTTCTTAGAAATGGGAGGTATCTTTTAATCAATAGAATTACATTTCTTCTGGATCTGCTTAAATAATAGGAAAATATGAGTCGCTTGTGGAGAATTTGTTTGTATGCTTCCGTAAGAAGATGGAGTGGGGAAGTTTGGGTCTTTGTTTTTGCATGCCATGGTTCTGTTTGGTTTTGTTGCTTTGGATTTGTTTTTTTTTTTCCTTTGCTGCAGTGTTTTAAAAAATCTGAACAAACAAAGTGGTATTTGGAACATATCTAAAGTTGTCTAATTATCTAAAATTATATTGATAATTTTGGTTTGTGATAAACTCAGCTGTTATACACAATTTACAGTAAATGTCAAATGTTGCTGAAACCATGTGTTTCACTTAAGTAATAACTGAACAGTACAATTCTTTTTTTTTATACAGAACTGCATATGAGTGGGTAAATCCAGCAGCCTATGGCTTAGTAGTGGTTACATCCTCAGAAGGAAGAAATCTGCCTTATGGTCGTTTGGAAGACATCCTGAGCCGTGACAGTTCAGCTCTCAATTGTCACACTAATGATGATAAGAATGCTTGGTTTGCCATAGATCTTGGCCTTTGGGTTATACCATCAGCCTACACATTACGCCACGCTCGAGGTTATGGACGATCTGCTCTCAGAAATTGGGTTTTCCAGGTATCTAAGGATGGACAGAACTGGACTACTTTGTATACTCATGTTGATGACTGTAGTCTCAATGAACCAGGGTATGTCAGTGTATTTTATCTCTTTTCATAAAACTGAGCACGGTTAAAAATGTGCTTGACTGTTGACTGATTTAATGTGTATTGTTGTTGTAATAATGTATCTCTCTAAAGGGGTAGGTGATACAAATTATCAAGGATGGGCTGGAGAATAAGTGATTCATAGGTTCTCTGGGTGTTTCACATAATGGCATTTGTGCTTTTCTATCACTGTAAATTTTGCATTTTATTTTTTGACAAAATTGTAACACCAATACTCATCCAAAGTTTGTTGCTGGTGTTATTAGGTTTATATATCTTGTAATATGCATACATGATCGGCATTATGGTTTTGTTTGCTTTGGTACTAAGGTTTTTTGGTTTTGCCTTTTCTTTTTTTTCCCTGTTACCTGCCAACACCCCTTTCTAATAAACTTAAAGGTCTACAGCAACATGGCCTTTAGATCCTCCTAAAGATGAGAAACAAGGTTGGAGACATGTTAGAATAAAACAGATGGGAAAGAATGCCAGTGGGCAAACACACTACCTCTCCCTGTCTGGATTTGAACTTTATGGCACTGTGAATGGAGTATGTGAAGATCAGCTGGGTAAGAAAAAGAATGTGTATATCCTGTTTGCTCCTTTAAAATGCTAATAAGCATACAACATAAAAATCAGTGTGAAGGAGGTTAACTTTTGCAGTTGAACTTGCTTAGAAATAAGCTCCAAATTATTCCCCATTCAATACTTTCAAGTCTTTTCAATTTACATTTCTTGTAGGGAAAGCTGCTAAAGAAGCTGAAGCAAATCTGAGAAGGCAGCGGCGTCTAGTCCGTTCTCAGGTGTTAAAATACATGGTTCCTGGAGCTCGTGTAATCAGAGGAATTGATTGGAAATGGAGAGATCAGGATGGAAGCCCACAGGGTGAAGGCACTGTTACAGGAGAACTGCATAATGGTGAGCATGAATTGCCTGAAGTTATAAATGTCTGTTGCATGATTAGATCATGCAGAATGGGTAGCATTAGAGTGTTTCTTTTGTAATGTCTTAATAAAGTTGATGAAAGTTTAAATACTTTGGAGAGAAAGCTGAAAATACTATAGCTGTTGGGGTCCATTTGTGAAATTCCATTTGAACGCGTGAAAAAAAATTCTTGCTGTAAGTAAAACTTTTATACAGCTTTGGTTAATTAAAATATTAAACTGTTCCTAAAGTATGAAACTGTTAGACATCTGTTACAAAGTATATGAAGGTGAGTGATGCAAACTGATAAATTAAGCTTTGGGCCTGCAAAATCTATGATTACTTTCTTCATTTCTTCTAGCTGAGCATTTGCAATATTTTTCTTGACTTTTGTTTTATCCTGTACCTTTCCTACCTTGCAAGCTTCTTTGGGATCAAGTTATTTTTTTTAGTTAAAGCATGAAAATTTATTAACATAAGGAGCAAAATAAAAACTTGCGACAGCCAGGGAAGTCAGTACTCAGGAAATTAAGTTATTGAAGAGTCTCCAGGGGAGGTGATGATCTTGTCAGCTGAACATGCTTTCCACCTCTTCCCTTCTCTTCCCCCTATTTTGAGGTATATAAGACTTGCCTTGCTTCTGAAGCACCTTCAGCCACTCTTAGGTTCATTCTTAGTCAGACTTGAAAGTTTCTTGTAATTTGTTGAGGTATCAGCTCTCAAAACATGGAGAAATGTACAAAGTACAATCTCTTAAAGTGATTTGAAACTGAACTTTATTTAAGCTGCTCAGTATAGCTTGTAGGAAAGTCTTCCATCATCTGTGTATTTTTATCAGATGCAACAATATCCATAGCTACATTATAACTTTGAAGATTTAGGTATTATTGGTGAGTAGTATTCTACCAAATCAGTGGTTTTGTTCCTGTGTTCTAGTAAAACTTTCCCATTTAACCATAGGTGAAATTGAGGTTCATTTATCAAATGGTGATGCCAAACCATGTCATTTGTGTCACAGCTTTCTTTCATATAAAATTTTGAAAATAGTATCTCATTTACTTTTTTGGTTGTTCACAAGTTTAGACAAATTTTGTGTTGTTTTAGGCCTGTAATGATGGAGCAGTATGACTCTGAGTACATGATATGTACTTAAAATTTATTCAGATTTAAAACTGCTTGTAATTAATACTTTAGGGAAAGGAACTATACAAGACAAAAAGTTATTTAGTTACGCTTTGGAAAAAATACCAGGTTCAGATATTCATAAAGGGGAAAAAATATACTGTTGAACTACAGTATGGAGAGGTTTTTTTGTAGTTGATAAAAAAGGCAAATAAATTGTAGAAGAAAAAAATTCAGGTTTGCTTCACAACTTTACCCTTCAAAGGTTTAGTGGCATGAAGCTACTTAGCTATAGCTTGTGAAGAAGAAATAAAATCATATGAGAATAACATGATCTAAACCTTCTCATTTGGGGATGAGATGTCTACTTATCATATCTGAAAACTTTATCCGTTTTTGAGTACTTTTTCTCCAGAGCGATATTTCTAAATAGCAAATTGCCTGTGATCACCTGTTTCAGTCTAGGAGTGGTGACTTTTGGATATTTGAAAGCTGAAGGTGCATCTGACAGTAGTAAAAAGAATATTTTACTTGATATTATCTCTCTTCCGTTTTAATAAAGAAAAATATGTTTGTATCTGGACCTGATATTTGTTTTGACTTTGTCTGAGATTGCAGAAGATGACTAAGCTTTGGAGATTTCATTTTTGAAGGAAATGTGTATCAATTTAAATAGTTACACCAACATTTGTTGCAGTTAAGATACAGAGAAATATTAGAAGGGATTTTTTAGGTGACTCTTAGATTGTGGTACATATTTAGACAAGCAAAAATAAATCATTTTGCCCCCATTTCTGTCCTAGTTAGGACTCTCATTATTGCAGATTTATTATATTTAACTGTTAAAAAATTTTTCTACTCAAAATAATCATATAATAAAGGAACTGAAGAGTAGCATTGCTTTGGAGTTTTGTTCTGGTCCCAGGCGCAACCCTGAACTTTTACTTGAAGTAGCCCTTACCTGACTGCCATAAGACTTTTTTTATGAATAAGGAATGTTTGAGTCAGTGTAACTTATTGAACTAAAAAGCTGTGTATCAATAAATTAATTCTTTCACTTTAAGAATAAGAAATCTCAAACTAAGTAGTTTCATAACGTATCTTCTGTTGAGTAAATATGCTTATCCACGAGCATCCAACAAAGAAAAATGTTACTGAATGTCTTTGTAATAATTACAGCTTCTTGAGAAAGTTACAATACATTTTAGTATACATTTCTGTTATTAGAGAATCCAATTTTGATAGATGCTAATAAAATTTTGAGAGATTCTAGTAGGTCAGGTTCCTTCCTGAAGAAAACCTTGGTTTTGGCCGGATTCTGTGACCTGAAGATTAAGGTGGCAAGAATGAGCAGCCTCTGAATTGGCAACATTACAAAATACTGAATTGTTTAGGTTTAAATACTTCCTTTTTAATTGGCATTAAGGGTTGCTTAGTGATTTCATTGATTCAGACATAGAGCCCTTATGAGAAGCTGATCCCACATTGTGGAGCTACTGTCTGACACGCCTCCTGTCTGCTTTCTGCTGGATCTCACAAACTCCTGTCCCTTTCCAGGCTGGATTGATGTCACCTGGGATGCTGGTGGCTCTAACTCTTACCGTATGGGCGCAGAAGGAAAGTTTGACCTCAAGCTTGCACCAGGGTACGACCCTGATTCAGCGGCATCACCCAAACCTGTTTCATCCACTGTTTCAGGCACAACGCAGTCATGGAGCAGCTTGGTGAAAAACAACTGTCCAGACAAGACGACTGCTGCTGCAGGCTCCTCAAGTAGAAAAGGAAGCAGCAGTTCTGTGTGTAGCGTGGCAAGTAGCAGCGACATCAGCTTGGGTTCGACCAAAATGGAGCGGAGATCAGAAAGTGTGTTGGAGCAAAATATAGTCTCGGGCACTGACGTCCATGAACCAATTGTTGTTCTGTCTTCCGCTGATAGTGTGCCTCAGGCTGACATAGGGTCATCTTCCAGTGCGAGCACCAGCACCTTAACAGCCGACATGGGAAACGAAAATGCAGAGAGGAAGTTAGGCCCTGATAACTCAATACGTACTCCTGGGGAGTCCAGTGCTATATCCATGGGAATTGTTAGCGTAAGCTCTCCTGACGTGAGTTCAGTCTCCGAACTGACTAATAAAGAAGCAGCTTCCCAACGACCTCTAAGCTCTTCAGCGAGTAACAGACTCTCAGTGAGTTCTTTGTTGGCTGCTGGGGCACCCATGAGCTCCAGTGCAAGCGTTCCGAACTTATCGTCTCGAGAAACTTCTAGCCTGGAGTCCTTTGTACGAAGAGTGGCAAACATAGCACGTACCAATGCCACAAACAACATGAATTTAAGCCGGAGTAGCAGTGATAACAATACTAATACTTTGGGAAGAAACGTTGTGAGTACTGCAAGTAAGTAAACTATTTTTATTTTTAGTTGAGGATTTTGTTGTTTCTTTGGCTTTTGTTACACTTGAGTTTGGATTGTGTTGGCCTAACAGAGAAATGTACTTAGAGCAGCCTTGACCTTGCATGTACCTGTAGAACTCTTGAAGGACTCAGAGTTCCTGTCAGCTGAAAAGTGTTGCTTTGCCGTGTGATATCAGATTACACTGTGGTACCCACCAAATAGAAAGAAATTTGAAATTGATGTCCGTTACATGTTTAAGGAGAGAGTATGGTTTAGACCAAGAGGTTGGAAGTGTAGCAACAGTAGCTAATGTCAGGTACTTAGGCTTTCTGACCTGTGTAGATTTTGCATATTCACCTTGTACATGCCAATTTCTGTTATTTTTCCATTTTCCTCGGGAATGGCAGTTTATGCATATTGTGAAGTGTCTGAGCATAGGAGCTAAGAACATAGTACAAAGAAAAAAGAGCCACAAGCAGATTCCTGATTCTGTCAAGCTGCATAATATAATGTACTCTAATACTATGTGTGTTTTTTAGAGATGGTATGGTCATTAAGGCTTAGATTCAGTGAACTGTTCAGGCATGTTAAACGTAAGGGAGTTTGTAGTTTAACAGTGTTTTAAATGACATTATGTACGTGCTTTAACATTTGCGTGTTCTCAGATTATGTGTAGGATCAAGGTATTGGCAAGGTAAGTTGTAGACCTCCTTGTTGTGAATTCACTCTTTTTTGAGCATGCTCCCATCAGTGTTGTCACTTGTTAGGTATTTTGTTCTCTGATGGTGATAGTATTTTAACCAGAGAACTGCATTTCATGCGGTAGGCAAGTTAGAAAAAGTAAAATTATGCAGCTAGAAAAAAGCATGGATATCTTGTTAAGCTTTCATGCTTGTCATGATTGTCAGTGAAGCTGGTGAAGCGTTGGAGCAGCTGAGGGTTTTTTAGCCTGGAGGAAAGGAGGTTCAGGCGAGACATTATTGCTGTCTGCCTGAAGTTGTAGTGAGGTGGGAGGCAACCTGTTTTCTCAGGTGAGAAGTGACAGGGGAGGTTTAGATTAGATACTAGGAAAAATTTCTACATTGAAACGGTGGTCAGGCACCGGAACGGGTGGCCCAAAGAAGTGGTAGGATCACCATCCCTTAAAGTGTACGGAAGTTGTGTAGGTGTGGCACCTGGGAATGTGGTTTAGCAGTGAACATGACAGTGCTGGGCTAGCAGTTGGACTCAGTCTTAGAGGTCTCTTCCAGCCTTAACAATTCTATGATTCTGTGCTTCGTTATTTAGAAATATGGTGTTCGCTTTTAGCATTTTTATGTGTTTTTAAATACTGAATGTGGGTTTTTTTTGTTGGGGGGATTTTTTTTTTTAATATTGATTTATTTTTTTACATTCATGTTGTGATACTAGAGATGGTGCAGGAAGTCTTTTGCAACCTGCAATAAAAATGTAAATAAGATACTCAAAGAAAGCTTTCCAGTAATTGATCCCCTTTTAGGCAGATAGTGGCTCTGGTTCTGAAGTACTTTTGTATTGACGGGAGAGGAAAGAGACCACCTTTGAAAAACGTGGTAAAATACTTCAGCATATATAATATTTCGTGTATGTTTAATACTGTACAGTGCAAAAGTTAGAAATAAGAATGGGGCAACTTAAAAATTTAGTTCTGTGATAAAAATAGTCATATGTTGTATGTTATCCTTCATGTAGGAATTATTTTGGTTTATACTTTTTATATGAATAGAAACTGTAAATGGTAACTCATGTTCCTAAAACAGATCAGAGACTAAATTCAAGCAATCTCATCAGAGTTCAATAAGAGTTACTGAACTCTGAACAATCAGAGTTCAGTAAGAGCATTGTAAAAAGCTTGATTAAAAAAAAAATATTATTTTTTAATTTTTGGGGTGTTTTAGCCTGTTTAAAAGATCCAACCAACCAAACTAAAGACCAGCCAAACCAAACAAAAAAACCCCACCATCAAACAAACCATGCACAACAACCCAACACCTCAAAAGTCAAGGCTGAAATAATTGTTAGTGATTAAGTTTTTCTGGACTTGCTGTACTGGTTGCATTGAAAACATCAGTATTTGCCAGAAGCTAAGTGGTGTCTAGGGTAGCCAGTTTCAATTTGCTCTTGAATTCAGAGCAAACGGAATGCTGATGCTTAATGGCTTTTTCTGTTTACTGTAACAGCAAAGAGCTTGCTGTTATTAATTAGCAGAGGGTGAAAGATGTGAATACCGAACAACTTATTTTCAAGCTCATGAACAACAAAAGAAAAACTTCTTGGTTTTTCATTCCATGCTTTCATAGAGAAGCATATATTAATAAGCTTATTAACAAACCTAAATTTAAAATTTGCACTTTCCTTCATTATTATACTATTATTTCATACCCTCCCTGCATTGTTATATTTTTATTTGCAGAATTTTAGGTGTGTTCTTAAGGGGCGGGGATGTATGTAGTAACTGTATGTAACAGAGAAGGAAAGCAGAAACAATAACATTTATTTTTCACAAAAAGCTGCCAAATGCACTTAGGGGAAGAAGCTTTGTTATATCCTTCTTCAAGAGTAGTAACCTTTGCAAACTTTGGCAATAATAACACAAAATGCAGAGGTTTGGTTTTTTTTTCTTTAAGAAAGCGGTGTCTCAGTTTACATAAATGGCAATAATGAAAATGTTTCTTTTAAAACTGCAAAACTTACATTTGATCAAGTTTAGAAAAAGTAGATTGAAAAACCTAAGGCTTAAATTCTTAGTATAGATGACCCCTCAAATTTTTCTTTCCAAACTTGTGATGAATCTCCTTGTTTAAAGATAAGCATGTGAGAACATGTTTTGCAGACTGGAATCTAAATATGTAGTTGAACATAGTATACATAACTGAGTATAAGTTATACTTATCTGAAGTTCTTTCTGTTGAGTCTACAGTGAATTCACTCTTGTTTCAGTTGTTAACTAAAATGCATTTACTGTTTTATTTGAATGTACAGTAAGGTAACTTTTTAGTTGTTGCTTGCTTATCCTGACAATTATTTATATAAATCATCCAGCATAAGTCATACGTTTCACAGTACTGTCAATTCAGACTCGTTGACTGTGATGAACATATATTTTAGTAGTTGTGTGAAAAATAATAAGTCAGAGCTGATTTAAGAGCCTTATAAAAATGCACAATCATCACAAGTTTCACGTTTGTTTTAATATGTTCTAATCCTAATTCACTTATATATAGTTAACTTGTTGGCACTATATAATATTGTAATTTAGATGCTAAATTTCATTTTAGGCTTTAAAGATAGATCACAATGTTGGAGTAACAGATTTCAGAAATTCTTTACATATGTTGAAAATGAAATTAAGTCATTTCAGATTTGTAGTGGGATTTTGGGGATTTATTTGATAAAAAGATTTATTTTAAATGTTTGCAAGGGAATAAGCTCAGAAGTGGGCATTTATGTTGTAAGGTGCACTTCTGCATTGGGAAACCCTTCCCCTTTATAGTCTGTTGTTCTTTATTGTAAAATAACACACTGATAAATTTTCAACCCCAAATATATTTTTCGACACAGGAGTCATGCATGTAAGTTGTACTCTTCAAGTCATCAAATCATTTATTTTATCTTACCATATCTTTATCTATAGCTTCTCCTCTTATGGGTGCCCAAAGTTTTCCTAATCTGACTACAACTGGTACCACATCAACAGTGACCATGTCTACATCCAGTGTTACTAGCAGCAGCAATGTAGCTACAGCAACTACAGTTTTATCTGTTGGTCAGTCGCTTAGTAATACTCTAACTACTAGCCTAACATCAACATCTAGTGAGAGCGATACAGGGCAGGAGGCAGAATATTCTTTATATGGTAAGTTTCATTTTTAAATGAACATAAGCATTAGACTTCCCATTAATGACTTTTCCTTTTATCCCATTGTTATGATTTTCTCATATAATAGTTTTTACTGAAAACTATTTAAAAGTTGAGCTGTTCATATGTTACTAGTTCTGTAAGGCAGTAAGTAAGATAATGTTAACATAGTAGTATTTCCTTATGTTTTCAAATCTTTATTTTCACCAGTTTCTATCCTATATTACTATTATTTATGTTATAGTTCATCTAGGCACTTGAATATTTTCCCTCATGAAGTTTAGTTCCTAATGTAGTTTGCATATGTACTTCTAGTTACAGTCAAAATGTCTTTTTTTCTTGTGTTGTACAGGCATACTACATGCATAGTCTGATGTACCTTGTATTACTCTGATTGAAAAGCATCCACCATTAGGCACATTGTACCCTTAAAATAGCTTCCAGGTGTCTCAATAACATAATAGTAATTGCAAAAAAAAATTGGAAAAAACACAAAAATTGACAGGAAGAATGAAATTACATGATTTACAAACAGATCCAGAGTTCTGTGGGTGCTATACCCCAGAAACAGACTTTAGAGCAGAAGTTACTTGAGGCGTATGAACATTGTGAAAGAAGATTTAGGTAACTTGGTCAGTAATACATAGGAATTGAACAGATAAAATGAAGTCAAGAAAAACTTGGGATGGATATGGGAAAATATTTCCTAATGTAAAGTTTATTGAACTGTGAGATGTTCTTGAAAGAAAAGATACTTGATTTATTTAATATATTGTTGGATTAAAAGTGTATTCTATTTTGTTGCCTATTGAAATTGCTTGAAAAATTTCTGGTCATTTCAATGGGTATTGAAATTGAGCTGCTTGGAGGCAGTTGATTAATATCTCTGCATATACCATTTCCCTTTACTCTTTTAATTAAGTCTAATTTGATATTTTGATTGTGTGACAAGTCTTACAATGTATCACCAACAACTGAGCAAATAGAGTGCATTCAAGTATCAATAGGGGTGGTAGCAACAATACAAAGGGTGTTGGGTGGTATAGATAGTTTTTGTCTGCATAGAAAAGTGTGAAAGTTCAAAGCTTCATCCTAGTCCACTTGGATTGCTGTGGACTTCTTTTCTGTTTTTGGGAGGTTGTTTTTTAAGTCTTAGTACTAAGTGAGCAAAATGGAACTTTGCCTTCAACTTCTTGTTATAGTAATTAATTAGTAATTGAATCTTTAAAATACCACTCTTAAATGTTTCTCTTATATGTCCTATATATTGAAAGTTAAGGTCTAAACCACACATTTTTAGTGGAAATTATATCACTCACCTGTTTTTAAATTATTGAGACATAGAAACAGACAATATGCATTTGTACACCATTTTTTGGTAATCTTTTGTAATCTAAAATAAGTGTAATTATAAACTATTATAAGCAAATGAGAAACGGATCACTCTTGCTGATCACTGTTAATTGTACCGATAGCAAGTGCTTCTATAATTATGCTATTGTCTAGATCCATGGACCTTGTAACAGGTATATGATTTTATCACAGCTTTTATTCCTGTTATGCAATAAGCAATGTTTTATTTTCCTTTTTTCTGGTTTAAGTAAGATTTGTTTTTTCCCTCTTCCCAATGCTTCTGTTCTTTAATTTAAAAAATTCTGCATTAAAAGTTATTCTTGGCTTTTGTTCTGTATGTAAATATATATATGTATGTGTTATAGATTTTCTTGATAGCTGCCGAGCTAGTACTCTGTTGGCAGAGTTAGATGATGATGAGGATCTACCTGAACCAGATGAAGAAGATGATGAAAATGAAGATGATAACCAAGAAGATCAAGAATATGAAGAAGTTATGGTATGGTATAGTTAGCATAGATGGTATCATAATTGATTAACAGGTGCATTAAAAAGCCACAGATTTTTTTTGGCAATAGGAAGTCCTAGCTATAATATCTCCATTAATTAAAACACACTTATTTAGATTTACTTAGTTTCTTGCATATAGTCAAAACCACAAGAAAAGTTTTTAAACACCAGGATTTGTTTTAAAACCAGGCTGGGAACAAGTTGACAGACAGTAGAAATGATGGATCACTAGTTCACAGGCTGATGAAATGGTATAACTTTATGGATACACTGCTGTATTTCGTAGTGATTCCGTTCTGGGGTGTGTTTAACTGTAGGCCTGTATGGAGAAAAGGTTTGCCAGAGGAAATCTCTCTTCTCAAAAAAATCCCCCAAACCCCAACAAAAAAAAAAAAACCAACCCAGTGGGGTGGGGGCTAGACAAAACCCAGCATGGTAGTTCACATAGTCCTTGCCTACACTATCAGGAGTTCTGGCTTTTCGTTTGGTTGTTCTTTACTGGTATGAGTAATGTTTGGTCTTCATGAATATTGCAAGATCTAAGAGGAAAAATATAAGGCTTCACTAATGTTAATTTTATGTTTTGAAGAAGAAATATAAATATTACTTATGGAATTATAGAAACTTCATCTTGTAATTAAGATGCATATATTTATTTTATTTGAACCAAAATATTTAGCATTTTAAAATACTGTAATTATGCTTTTAAGAGAAACTCAAGTACATTACTAAATATCTTGTTTCACCTTCTGCACAAACATACAAAGTTAGGAAAGAAAACAAGCCAGTACTACTTGAGTGGATCTAGAATGCAAACAGTAGCTTTAGTTTGTAGAATGTTGAATAATTTAAAAAATTATTAAATGGAGTTACTATTGTTGTTCATGGGAAGCAGCAGAAAAAGCTAAGATAGACTTTGTTTGGGATTACACAGCAAGAGGCAGGTCTGGAAAAGAAAATTTTTCTTTCTTGTGTTCCAGTACTATTCCCTTTGATATACCGTGTAATTCTTCTCAATGAGGAGTTAAACAGATTAAAAGGTTGTTGTAGAAAATTCATAAGCAATTAATACTTGTTAAAGCTTATTGAAAATTAGATTCTTTTCCCCACCAAAATAGTTCTAGTATTTTGATATTTGATTTAATCTCTGGATAAAATGTGTATATGTTATGTATCAATTCATTTATACACTTTGGAAAAAAGTGCTTCTTGTTTTCAAAAACAATAATGTGTTTGTTTTGACATCACTGGATGTGTTTGAACCTCTGGTATTACAAAGTTAGTGGAATACACAAAATATCTACACCAAGTTTGCTGTCCATAGTACTCTGTATTTTCCTGTGTTCTGGTGCTTCATGGAAAGTTTAATTATTTCCAGAAACTATAAATACACCTGTTATAAGGTTAGTCCATTTATGTTGATTTCTGTGGGTTTGATAATTTTGATTCCTGCTTGACCAGTTAAGTGGAACTGTTATGTGCCAGCTTTGATTTATTTTATGTTGATTTTATTTCTCTTTTAAGAGAAAATTAACATAATGAAGACATAGTGAAATGACAGAATGGGTAAGGTTGGCAAGAAGTACAGTGGGTCATCTGTTCCAACCTCCCTGCTCAAGCAGGGGTCGTCCTAGAGCACATGGCACAGGATTGTGTCTTGATGGTTCTTGAGTATCTCCAGTGAGGGAGACTCCACAACCTCTCTGGGCAACCTGTCTCAGTGTGTGATCACTCACACAGTAGAGTTCTTCCTCATGTTCAGGTAGAACTTCCTGTACATCAGTTTCTGTCTCTTGTCCTATTGCTTGGCACCACTGAGAAGAGCCTGGATCCATCTTCTTGACACCTTCTCTTCAGATACTGACAGACACTGATGAGGTCCCCTCCCAGTTGCCTTTTCTTGAGGCTGAACAGGCCCAGCTCCCCCAGGCTTTCCTCATGAGAGAGATGCTCCAGTCCCTTAGTCGTATTTGTAGCTTTGGCTGGGCCCTCTCTGGGAGCTCCATGTCTCTCCTGACTGAGGAGCCCAGAACTGGACACAGCACTCCAGATGCAGCCTTACCAGAGCTGAGTAGAGTTGCAGTTTAGTTTGTGGCTGCTGTATTCATGGACTTAAAATTTTTTAATCAAATTATTCTCTTTAGCAGAATCAAAGAAACAACTAGGGGTTTTGGGTTTTTTGTTTTGTTTTTTGTTTTAGGAAGAAGAGGAGTATGAAACCAAAGGAGGCCGCAGAAGAACATGGGATGATGATTATGTATTGAAACGTCAGTTTTCTGCTTTGGTTCCTGCTTTTGACCCAAGACCTGGTCGTACTAATGTGCAACAGACAACTGACCTAGAAATCCCTCCACCAGGTGTGCTGACAAGATATGTGATGCTTAATCTGACTTTAGGATGGAGATTGACTGTTAAGGGCCCACTGGATCTGGGGATCCTATCACTATTAACCAGTACAACATGCTCTTGTGGCTGTGTGGCTTTTCTCTGTTGAAGGACAGTTTCATCTACCTCTGCAGGTCTTAGCATTGCTGAGGGAAAAGTAAATTAAATGCTGTATAAAATAAGCAAATTTAGGAATTTAACTAGGATCATCTCTTACCATGATAACTGATAAAATCTCTTGATATGATAAAGATGTGATAAATATCTTGGTATGTCTGGTTTCACCATAGGGACTTAACTGTGTTAAAGCTACCCATAATAGCTTTGATTGGAGAGGGTGTGCTGAAACACTGCAAAGCCAAGGCAGGGGAAAGGTAACACAGTGATGGGGCAGTGTGAATGATCAGCAGCACAGCACCTTATCTTGCTCCTTGGCTCCTTAGTTCATTCTTGTTCAGCACTGTGGTTGTACTCAGTGTTCATTACAGAGAGGAATAACTAGGTTTTAGCATATGTGGAAATAAGCCACTACTTATTTTGAAGAACTGAAAGGAAGATGCTGTGTATGAAAAGAAGAATGCATGTGCTGTGATAATATCTAAGGATATGTTACCAAGATGTAGAGATGAATAGGGATTTCAGAAATTCCTGTTAATTTTACTCCCTTAAAGAAATGCTTCAGTCGTAATTCAGTTCATAGTTAGAACTCAGTCTCATCTCTTTGGCATGTGTGCAGTAAGTCATTACACTTCCTTATTGAAGCATGTTATTGACGTTTAAGCTACCTTGTCACGCATTATATATTTTGTATTATGGGTTCTTTAATGGTTTTTGCAGGTACACCTCATTCAGAACTCTTGGAAGAGGTTGAGTGCATGCCTTCGCCACGTTTAGCACTTACCTTGAAAGTTTCAGGTCTTGGAACAACTCGAGAAGTAGAGCTGCCCCTAACGAACTTTCGATCTACCATCTTTTACTATGTACAGAAATTGTTACAGCTTTCCTGTAACGGCAGTGTGAAATCTGACAAGCTTAGACGTATTTGGGAGCCAACATACACGTAAGCTCACCAGTTCATTATTCCGTGTAGAGAACACTGTGACTGATTAGGAAATGGATGGGAAACAATGTTAATTTTTTAACTCCTCCTCTTTAATAAGCAATGCTAGAATTAGATTTCTTTTGTGTGTGTGTTTATATCAGGATGTTACTACTGGTTTTTAAACTACTGCTGTGCCTGCAAAACGAAAGAAAAAAATCATAACCTTTAGAGATCTGCTTGGAAAATCTCATGAGGTTATAGTCCTAGTGAAAAGAGAAGTCCAGGAGAGTTGGTTAATATTTTTCAAGAATCACGTTCTCTAGACTCAAGAACAGTCCATCCCAATATGTAGGAAGTTAGGCAGAGTCGGTAGGAGACCTGCATGGATGAACAAAAAGGCATGAAAGGGAAGCACACAGGGAGTGGAAGATGGGTCAAGTGATCTAGGAGGAATCCTAGTTGTCCCATCTTGAAGGTAGAGCATTAGGAAAGCCAGAGCACATCTGGAGTTGAACCTGGTGAGATGTGAATGGCAAAAGGTTAGTGAACACTCACTCAACATATGAGTCCATGGGACCCAATGGAATGTACCCAGAGGAGCTGGCCACTCTTTATTATCTTTGGAAGGTCATGAGGATTGGGAGATACTTCTGAGGACTGGAGAAAAGGAAGTGTCATTCCTGCCTCCCACAAAAGCGGGAAGGATCTAGGGAACTACAAACTGGTCACTCTTTCATCCCTGGAAATAGTCCTGGAAGCCATTTTCGAACATTGAAGGATAAGGAGATGATGGGAAATATGTGGCATGGATTTATGAAGAGAAAATCATGCTTAACCAGCCTTATAGTCTTCTACTATATGCCTGGCTCAGTGGATGAGAAAAAAGCTGCAGATGTTATTTTCCTCAGCTTTAGGAAGGCTTTCAACGCTTTCTCTCACACTGACAAGCTTAGGAAGCATGGGCTAGTTAGTGTCTGAAAAACCCCTGAACTGCCAGGTTCAGATGGTTGTGTTCCTTGGTGTAAAGGTCAGCTGGTGTATCCCAAGGGTTGATACTGGGTTCAGGACAGTCTAACATCTACATTGGTGGACTGTATGATGGGACAGAGCAGACGATCAGCTTGCAGGCAAAACGAAACTGGAGACGAGTCACTGTTAGACCAGATGGTTGTGCTGCCATTCCAAGAGACCTCATCTGGGAGAAATGGGAAGACAGGAGCTTTTTGACATTTCACAAAGGGAGATGTAAAGTGTATCAGCTGGGGAAAAACCTGCATGTGCTGGTTCAGGCTGGGGGTCAGCTGGCTGGAAAGGAGGTTGTTGAAAAAGGCCCTGAGGGTCCAGGTGGACATAAAGTTGAGCATGAGCCAGCTATGGACCCCAATAGCAAAGAAGATCGGTAGCACTCTGGGCTGCATTAGCAAGGTTGAGTGAGGTGATCTTCCCCGCTGCTCAGAGCACTGGTGAGACACACCTGCAGTGCTATATCCCAGTTCAGGGCTCCTCAGTTACCGGAGAGACATGGACATGAGTGAGTCTAGCAAGGGGCTGCTAGGTTGATTAACAGGCTTATTGCTTCTGTCGGAGATCTGGGTCTGTCTAGCCTGGAGGAAAAATCACTTGTGGGCTCTTACCAATGTGCATGAATACCTGATGGGAGGATGTACGGAAGCCAGAGTATGGACTTTGTTGTGACATGTGAAAGGACGAGAAGAAAAAAGGCTCAATTTGAAATACAGGAAATTCTGTTTAAGCATGATGTTTGAGGGTGCTCCAACCTCAACTATTTCCTCAATGTTAATTTGACCTTACTAGCTTTACAGTAATAGACAGAAATTGTAAGACTGTATGATAGTGAGTGTTTTCCATTTACTACCCCAATGTAACTTCTGTCATACTAGAAGAATAATGCCTATGGAAGCGACAGCTACAATAAGGAGGGGTGCAGTATTTTTAACTGTATTTCAGATTTCATCAATGCTTATATGTTGCATCTATTTTCTGTTGCCTTCTGTCAAAAATTGCATGCTGTAACAAACTGTTTCCTAGTTAGAAAACATGAAAAATAGTTGTAAATGTGCATATCTTCTAATGTACAGCAAGCTTCCCTAGGACTTCAAAATTTTGAGATTTGGTGCATGTGTAGTGAAGAATCTAAAGATGGCTTGGGAAATTGGCACAATGAAGGTTATTTGATTACTCAAGTCTCACTTAAGGAAACATAAATTAAATACTTTGCAAGATAAATACCAACATCATGAAAATAGAGCTTAAGAACTGTGCTGCCTCAGGGTATCCCAGATGTTCTGTGCAGCAAAGAGCAGCTGCTGTTGCTGTTTTACATCATATTATCTAAATGTCACTGTATCTTAACAAGTCAATGTATAACCTCAGCGTTTAGAGGATGTGCTATGAGTATGAAATATTAACTCATTGTTTTGATGTCTAGAATCATGTACAGAGAAATGAAGGATTCTGATAAAGAGAAAGAAAGTGGAAAAATGGTAAGGCCTACTTCTGTGCCTTTGTTTGTGTTTTATGGCTGTTTTAATAAAAGCAAAAGAAGTCTTATTGCAGTTTTTGAAATGCTACATTAAAAAAAACTAACAGTTTTCAATTACTTTAGAATATTAGTGAGTATATTTGTAAATGCATGCTCCTTTAAGAAAGACATTATATATTGCATGTGAAATCTTAAAGACTTTACAATCAGGAAAAACCAACATTTGGTGGTTCCTGTTGTAGGGTTGCTGGTCAGTAGAGCATGTGGAGCAGTACCTTGGCACTGATGAATTACCAAAGAATGACTTGATAACCTACCTGCAGAAGAATGCAGACTCAGCTTTCCTGCGCCACTGGAAATTAACCGGCACTAATAAAAGTATTAGGAAAAACAGAAATTGTTCCCAGCTCATAGCTGCATACAAGGTATATGTCTGCATCCAAACTTTTTTTTTATTATGAATGGCTGTGTGCTTTGTTTTGCAGCTTCAAAGATTCTTGTGGAGGGAGAGTCATGATATTTTTAGGGAAGTTGAATGTTCAAAAGCCAATATCAAGTTTAGGTTTTGCTGCTCTTGCCTTTTTATTTTAGCGTCTTCTGTTAAATGTAGTTGCATTAAAATGCATTTGAATCACGATTTGCACCATGTGCAATTTGATTAATTGTTCATTTTGAACACAGTAACCGTTCTGATTTTTTCAAATCATCAACTTGGAATGCAGTCTCAAAGACACAGTTTTCATTCTTAACCATTTTTTTTACAGGATTTTTGTGAACATGGATCAAAATCTGGATTGAGTCAGGGGGCCATTTCTACTCTTCAAAATTCTGATATCCTTAGTTTGGCCAAGGAACAACCCCAGGCCAAAGCTGGCAGTGGACAGAACTCCTGTGGAGTAGAAGATGTTCTGCAGTTACTTAGAATTTTGTATATAGTTGCCAGTGACCCTTACACAGTGCGGACTTCTCAAGAAGGTAACTTAGTTATTTTGCAGAGCTTCTGAAATACTTTAATGAAAACAAAATAAAGGAAAACTTTTTCTCTTGGTTATTTTCAGAAGGAGATGAGCATCCTCAGTTTAACTTTCCACCAGATGAATTTACAAGTAAAAAAATTACTACAAAGATTCTGCAACAGATTGAGGTATTATACTAATACATTATACATAGTGTATATATGCAATATTGTTTTAGGAATCTGTTATTCTCTTTCTTACCTTGACTGTTTGAAATTATTAGTTTTTTGCCATTTTTGAATTGTTTCATGCGTATTTTCTTTCTTAGATTTTTGAATGAGTAAATTCTGTAAAAAGAGGCTAGTCTGAATAAAAATATGCAGTTTATTTTTGTACAAAGCATACAAAACTTTTTTACTTGATGTATTTTGGTTATGAATAATAATAGTTTTTTTCTGTACCAGACATCGATGTTACAGTGTAGTGTGTCTGTGTCTGCCTGATATAATGTAAATAAGGCAATTTATTATGTTAGGGTTCACAGACATTTTATTACTCATACATTCTACATAAAGCTTTCAAAAATAGCATTTAGAAAACATCTTATTGGTACCAGGTTAGTTAGATATATTAAAAAGAAAACTTTAAGATCTAGTTCTTCAGTAGAACTACATTTTCTTCAACAAACATTAAAGAAGATTCTCAACTTAATTAGCCCTTGTGTGCTTTTTGATGTTTGGGATTTTTTTTACAGTCATGTTGTCCTAATCATTTGTGTAAAAAAAAGTTTCAGTTTTTCATGTTCTTTCGAAGACTGTTCTGGCACCGTGAACATCCTTGTATAATTTCTGTAGTAGTTTATTATAATTGTATTTTAGAAGGGACTATAGTAATATTTCAAGGGGATAAACTTTTCTACCACCAAGTTTTTTTCATGTCTTCTGATACTGAAAAGGTAATATCTAATTTCTTTGGGTAAAACTCAGGAGTAATTCTCTCCAAGTATTTGGGTACTTTGATCTCCTCACAGCACTTTGAGTAGTGTATATCCCAGAAATTTACTACTGCTTTTAGTGTCTCTGTCAAAGCACCCTGTGTCCACTCTTTAGTCCTAGAAAGATTATGAACTTAGAATCACAGAATATTCTGAGTTGGAAGGGATCCATCGGGATCATCGAGTCCAGCTCCTGGATCTGTGCAGGACATCCCAAGAGTCACACCCTGAGCCTGAGAGCACTATCTAAATGCTTCTTGAACCCTGCCAGGCTTGGTGACCTGTTTACCCACCCTCTGGGTAAACAATCTTTTCCCAGTATCTACCCTAAACCTCTCCTGACACAACTTTAAGTCATTTCCTTGAGACCTGTCACCCCAGAAAAGAGATTGGTGCCTGCTCCTCCTCTTCCCCTCACAAGGAAGTTATAGACCGCAATTAGGTGTCTCCTCCGTCTTCTCCAGACTGAACAAAGTGAGTCAGCTGCTCCTCATACAGCTTCCATATTGATAGCCTTTAAAAGGGGAAAACATCTCAGTTGCTGAGAGGAAAGAAACTTAATCAAGCACAGATAAAAACTCTCTACTTGGGTGTATTTTCTGTGTATGTACTTAGTTACAAGCTTTTTGAGGCCACCTAAGTCAAATATTATTAACACTTTTTTTTTTTCCCCCTTGTATTAAACTACAGGAACCCTTGGCACTAGCAAGTGGAGCTTTGCCAGACTGGTGTGAGCAACTAACAAGCAAGTGTCCTTTCCTAATTCCATTTGAAACAAGACAGTTGTACTTCACATGTACAGCATTTGGAGCATCAAGGTAAAAAAAAAAAATTAAAGAAGTATGACCGCTTCCTTTTCATTTTTTACATGTAATAGTTTCTAAATTGCTGATTTCCAGAAGGACCTTAATCCTAATGTGACAAATTTGGCTTGCCAAATCTGAAATAATTTTGGATATTAGAAGGAAGAAGATGGAAAAGCTCAGAATGACAAGAAATTTCATTTTTTAACTTTAGCTGAAGACTTGCTTGTGTACTTACAGCTAGATTATCCTATTGGCCAATTTGTCTGGGTTGCAGTTCATTGCATAAAGGACTGCAAAATAGAAAACATTTGGAGAATCATATGAAGTAAATATTTTTTGAAAACATACACCTAGTCACATACATTTTTACGGTCCAGCAACTGTTTTGGGATTGTTTTGGTTTATTTATTTTTATTCACTAATATTTTAACAAAACACAAAAAAAATCTAAGAATAATATGCTATTTTGAAAGTTACTATTAGCTGCGTAATGAAACTGTAACAAAACCAGACTTTAAAACATTTAAGGCCACCCTCTAGAGTGCTTTGTTACCTAGGACTTGTTAATATTTTTATTGCATCAGTCATTACCTCGGGAGTATGTAGACAGTGTAAACCTTTTTGCTGGTATACTTTTTGTAATGAGAAGGAAGAATTAGTTTTTGAGGGTTTTCTTGGCTATTGCCACACTTTGTTTCCCAACCCAAAGGGTAGAGAGAGAGTTGCCAAAATTACTGTTTTGTCTTATATGCAGTAGAAATGCCTCATGAAGAGTATAAAATGAGGTATTTAAAAAGAAAGAAAAAGGAATAGAAGAAAAGGTATTATCTTGCAAGACATCAGTTTAAATTGTTTTATTGTGTAAAAATTATAACTTTTACAGAAAAATGGCCCACGTGTTGGGGTCTTTTTTGTTTTGTTTTGGAAAAAGGTAATTTTTAGAAAAGCTTCATTTTAAAGAGATCCCTCAGGAAACATTGCATGTTATTTACTTTTTAAGTAAAGAGCTTTCTTAAGCTCTTAAAATACTGGTAGTAGTTCTTAAAACTCATCTATTCTGTAGGAACTATAGGTGTGTACACTCTCTATCTCTGTCTGTCATGACATGGCTCTATTTGCAAAACAATCAACAGATGGTAGCTTTGTAAATAGTTTATTGCTGCACAGATGATAATACATGCTCAGATTTGGAAATCTGACTTTGTAGAAGTACTGCTATTAAAGGCAGCTGTTCTTCCTTCACTGATATGGGTCTGTATGTCTATGATTGCCCTTGAACTTTGGTTCTGTGTTGCTCTAAGGAGTGTGTAAGTAAATAAATCTGCAAAACTTGGTCAGTATCAACGGGGTGATGTGCAACCGCCTTACAGTATATAATGAAAGGTGTAATACATGTCTGTTTTATAAACAGTTTTGAGCATCTGTGATTAAAAGTTCAACAGTAAATGCTACCTTTTGTTCTTTCGACTGTAATGTGAAAACTAGGAATTCAGATCAAGAATTGTATATTTTCATTGGTGCTATAATCAGAAGCTGGCACTTACGTTAGAAATTATTTAGTTTTCTGACTTCATAAAATATGCAGCAGCCCATATTTTGGGGTGTTTCATGCTGATAAATAGTTTGGTTTATACTTAAAAAAAAAATTAGGAGGCAATTGGTACTTAACAAGTCACTTTTTGTTGGTGACTGCTTTCAAGTTTTCATGCTGGTAGACATGGAAGTTTTAAATAACTGGTGTTTGGCTTTTTCCCAGAGCAATTGTATGGCTGCAGAACAGACGTGAAGCCACTGTTGAACGGACAAGGACCACGAGCACAGTGCGACGTGATGATCCGGGAGAATTCAGAGTTGGACGCCTCAAACATGAAAGAGTGAAAGTTCCGCGAGGTGAATCCTTGATGGAATGGGCAGAAAATGTCATGCAGATTCATGCAGACAGGAAATCTGTTCTAGAGGTAAAGCATATCTGCCTAGCAAAGCGAGGTTAGATAGCTATTTCTTATGTACTGGACAGGATATTCAATATCCTGTTCCATAACCAACACTGAACATTTCACTAGGATTTTCTTTTACTATTAACTTTCCTTGTGTTTTTCTAGGTTGAGTTTTTAGGGGAGGAAGGAACAGGCCTGGGTCCTACCTTGGAATTTTATGCATTGGTGGCAGCAGAATTTCAGAGGACAGATTTAGGAGCTTGGCTTTGTGATGATGATTTTCCAGATGATGAGTCTCGTCAGGTATATTTTAATTCGCATTTTAAACTGAGTACTTGTGTAAAAAAAAAAAAAAAAAGAAAAATGAGCTAGACATCCATGTTCATAGAGCGGCTAGTCATCATGGTCAAGAATGACCACTGTGGTCCACAGCTTGTTTGTTCAATTGTTCTCTTTTTAACAGAGCAGTAGAGTATACTAAGTTAGACAGTGCAGATATATAATTAAATCCACCTTTAACCATGTCTGCCTTTTTTGTCTGTCTCTTAACTCAGGTTGATATTGGTGGTGGATTGAAACCGCCTGGCTACTATGTACAGAGATCATGTGGACTGTTTACAGCACCATTCCCACAAGATAGTGATGAACTTGAAAGAATAACCAAACTGTTTCATTTCCTTGGAATTTTCTTGGCTAAATGCATTCAGGATAATAGACTTGTGGATTTACCCATTTCTAAGCCTTTTTTTAAACTCATGTGTATGGGGGACATTAAAAGTAACATGAGTAAGTTGATATATGAATCACGGGGTGACAGAGACTTGCACTGTACTGAAAGTCAGTCAGAGGCTTCTACAGAAGAAGGGCATGATTCCTTGTCAGTAGGAAGTCTGGAAGAAGACTCCAAATCAGAATTTATTCTTGATCCACCAAAACCTAAGCCTCCTGCCTGGTTTAATGGAATTTTGACATGGGAAGACTTTGAATTAGTAAACCCACATAGAGCTAGGTTTCTAAAAGAAATTAAGGACCTTGCAATTAAAAGACGTCAAATTTTAAGCAACAAAAATCTGTCAGAAGATGAAAAGAACACAAAACTGCAGGAATTAATGCTGAAGAATCCATCAGGTTCGGGGCCTCCTCTTAGCATAGAGGATTTGGGGTAAGAGTTTTCATATTTATTTATAGATATGCAAACAGTGTTGTGTTAGAGACAGAAGTCAGCACATAATTAAAAATGAAGATTTTTTTAGTTTTAAATAGCATCATTGCAAGGGGGAATCCATAGAGATACAGTCATATTCTTTTTCCTTGGTTTGAGGATTTTCTCTTCTCACTTGCTCAGTTTCCCAATCTTAAATGTGGCTATGCTGCAGTGATGTATGGCTCTGGAAACAAAAATACTTGTAAACACAAATACTTGTAAAATCACACCTTTAAAAAAAGGGTGATTCAGTAATTTCTGTGCTATGATAACTTGAAATCTATCAAGATTTTTGGAGAACTTTTTAAAGAGGACAGATTGACATTTCTGATTGTGTTCTTAGTGTTTGAATCCATGTGAAACAGAGCACATGTTGACTTTCAGCAAATGGAAAAGACAAAGTACCCGTACCTGTGTAAAGCCGTGTCAGGATGTCATCCTGCCCAGTTTTAAATATTTCCTTTGAAACAACAATTTTTCTACCATTAATATTATGGGCTATTTATTATAATCATAGTGTGGCACAAAAATTGCAGCCTGGCTTGTTATGGAGAGAAAGCAAGTAATGCTGTCGAAGGGCCTAAATGCCTAATAGGTTAAGTGGCTCTGTAATTGTTATTGCTGGAAATTAATGGAAATTATTTTTCTGACTTTGAGAACTAAATTAAATGGTTTGAGTAGTTTTGAAGCTGATAGCGTAAAGATATCCAAATTTATGAAATTTTCAATGGTTATCAAATCCACATAGAGGGTGAGTATATGCATTTGCATGCCATATGTTTGAAACATGTATTATCCATTACTGTTTGTAGTTCTGTTGTGTAAAATATACATGAACAGTGGTTCAAAGTGATCTGCAGTGGTTTGAAATCCAGTGAGATGCTTTTGGGTGTGACAGGTTGTAAATCCGGTGTATTTACAAAAGCAGTAGCAGACTTTGCAATTATTAACTACCTTTGTATTTTGAAGTTTAAATTTTCAGTTTTGCCCTTCATCCAAAGTATATGGGTTTACAGCTGTGGATCTCAAACCAGGTGGTGAAGATGAGGTAAGGAAACAACTTACCTTTACAATTTAACCAGTACTTGAATTTTTATTTTCTTAACGATAACTTTAATGAACAGTAAATTCTTAGAGTATTTGTCTACTGTCTTTGCAGACTGTAACAATGGATAATGCAGAGGAGTATGTAGATCTCATGTTTGACTTCTGCATGCATACTGGTATACAGAAACAAATGGAGGCCTTCAGAGGTAATTGTAAATATAACAACATATATGAAGTTAGATGGAATAATGGATGTTTAGGGTGTGCTGGTTTAAAGTGGTGGCATAGAATGGTGGCTTTCAAAAATAAACCTTTTACTTAAGAATGTAATAGGTAAGATACTCATTTCAGAATACCTTTGCATTAGTTATGCTTTTTTTAATGAAGAGGTTCCATTTACCTTAATTAAGAAACTATTGATTGATTCTGGCTTGACTAAAATACAACTTAAATGCTGGCATTATTTTATAAACATTATTTGGACTCATGTTTATAACTGTGTCTTGTGTAAATTAAAGATGGCTTCAACAGAGTCTTTCCAATGGAGAAGCTGAGTTCCTTCAGCCATGAAGAGGTTCAGATGATTCTTTGTGGAAATCAATCACCTTCTTGGGCAGCTGAGGATATCATCAATTACACTGAACCCAAACTGGGATATACAAGAGATAGGTACTTTTATTCTGAGTGATTTTTAAATAGTAGCTAAAAGATAACATTAAGTGACAGAATGTCCAGAATGTTCAGTAGATGAAGATGCCAAATTGGATGAAACTGGTGGTTTCTGAAGAGCAGGTGATTGTCTAAAACTGCATGAAACAACCATGTGTTACAACAGATAGGTTAGAAGGTACTTGGTAGTTTTGTGATGAGAGAAGATAAATTATTCAAATACAAGTAACTAGTGAAAACATAATGGCAGCTAATTCAGATTACCAAAAATAGATTTTAGAGTTTTTATTCTCATGTTTGAGAGTAGCTATAACTTTTTTCTGGCTGTGTACAGTTGTTACTTTGCCTGTATTTCTTATTTCTTTCTCTTGAAGTGTAGTTAAAAAAGAAAATGTACTAGTGGTTGGCTATCAGGAGGCGGTCTTGATGTTTTTGGGTTTGTTGGGTTTGGGATTTGTTTTTGCTGCTTGTCATGTTTGGTAGCAGTAACAGACGAATTTTTCTGGAACTGTGTTAGAATAAGACTGCTGAAATGTTTGAGCTCTACTTCTCTACCCAGTCATATGCATTCAAATGCAAGATACCTAAATAACACCCCAAGATATATATGTACCTACATTTTTTTGTGTCATACTCTGCAAGGAGATTAAAGACTATTTGTCTGGATTTTAAGATATTTTATTCTGAATATTCAACAGGCCCTAGAATCTTACGATGTTTGCTTAAGGATGACTAAAGATTGTTATTTTACTGTGCTAAGTTAAGAGAAATCTAAAAAAACTCCACACTCTTGTGTAGTGTTATCAGAACTAACCATTTTACTTTATTTTAAGCCCCGGATTCCTTCGATTCGTGAGAGTCTTGTGTGGTATGTCTTCGGATGAGAGGAAGGCTTTTCTCCAGTTCACCACTGGTTGTTCGACGCTCCCACCAGGAGGGCTGGCAAACCTCCATCCCCGGCTCACTGTTGTGCGCAAGGTACAGCCTCTGCCGGTCGCCCTTGAAACCAGCTGCTTTGGCTGTGCAGTGCCAGGCCTTTTACGTTAACAATGATGATTTTTATTTTAGTTATTTAATTCTTGGCACTATGCTAAGGTTTCGGTACTAACCTCTTGTTTCAGGTCTGTTCTCAGTTGTCATATATATATATATATCTCTATCTATATCTATATATATATCTATATATATGTATCTATATCTCATATTTTCATATATAATTCATATATTTAAATATCAAAGTATTAATGTACATATAAAGCAAGTGTGTTTATAAATTGGCCTGTAGCTTTGCTGATGCTGCTGTTTCTTGACAACTGGTGTTATGTATGCAGCAAGTGCCATGAATTACAGGACATTACAACTTTTAACTACCATACTGAATGCTGTGAACAACTGCAGTAAACATTCTTTTTTTCCCCTCAGGTTGATGCCACAGATGCAAGTTACCCATCTGTGAATACATGTGTGCATTACCTAAAGTTGCCTGAGTATTCTTCCGAGGAGATTATGAGGGAGCGTCTGCTAGCTGCTACCATGGAGAAAGGCTTCCATCTCAACTGAGCTGTGGCTGCAGCCTGGGACATGGAAGTGTTTTTTGATTCTAGCGAAGCCTCTTGTGTTTTTGTGCAAAAAATACGATCTCCACGCTGTGCTCTGATGAGACCTGCCTTTTTTTCACCTGTGAGGCTGTAGGAAAATGTGGAATGTTTGTTAGCTGCTAATGACAAAATAAATCCTTGTAACTACACAGCCAGCAAGAAATTGGCACAGAACACTGTGTGATGCTTCAAGGGCTTGCACAACTGGAAATTAAGGTGTTTCTGTTTGACTGTTCCAAAGAACAGATCATCAGATTTTCAGTGTTCACTGATACAAATTTCTAACAGTGTATTGTGTAAAGTTTGTCTTTTAATACCCTGTACACTACAGTTGCCATCACTGATCCCTGTTTTGCTGGCTTTAAGCTAACTGGTCAGAAACTTGCTTCCTTTAAAATTTAGACTTAATGGGCATCTCCAGCCTTTTCTTTTTTAATGGTGCCTGCACTATTGGAGTATTTTAGTGGGTTTTTGCGTATAATCATGCACAACCATTTTTTTTTCTTCTTTTTCTTTCAAGTGGGAATATATTTTGATTTCTCAAATGCCCTGCTATAAAGATCAAATCCTTAAGTGTGTTTGTGCAGCTCAACAATAAAGCTATTAAAAAACACTGGTTCCTAGTGCAAGGCACACTTAAAGCAAGTTTTACTTTTGGTTGTATTTTCTTTGTATATTATAAACATTTATTTAACTTGTTGCAGTTTGAAGTTTAAAAAAAAAAAGCACCCAATGTGTAAGCTCAAAAGTAATCATTAAAATGTTTGCAACATATAAAAATGTCTCTTCTGAATACTTCATTAGTACTTATTAAATCTCTGTACATGTTCTGAACAATGTGCCATGCTTTTTTAAAGGTTTAAAAGGACTACATAAAAGAACTACTGATCTCACAAATTCATCTCTGTGTTCAAATCTTTTCAGAATACGTGCAACTTTTTAAGAACGAGTCTGGCAGTAATAACCTGCATGTGGCAGGTTTTGGTGCTCTTCAGTGAGCCCATGTGACCTGAGACTACAGTTCTTCATTACACTGGAATAAAATCTAGGTCAGATGCTACAGCTGATTCAGCTTTACTTGAGATGGAGTGGCTGTCTTGGTTGTACATGTGATATTTATTGGAGAAAAATTCAATTACAGTAAGATAAAGCAAGATGACACTATGATTTTAAACATATTTAAGTAGCTGATGCCAGAAAAAAAAAAGGCTATTGTAGTTGAATCTATGTAGTAAGTTTTGCTTCGTGCCGATTCTCTTTGTTAACAACCTTTTCTCAGGCCACTGCTGAGAGGGGCTTGCCACAAGACTCTGCCTTGCATATACAGATCAGGTTGATGCCAGATTTCTTTTCATGGCATTATTTGTAGGACTTTACAGCATCGTTTTTTAGATTTCCCCTAATGCAAAATTGGAGGGGAATGTCCACCATCCCGCCCACTCGTGTGCCTGTCGTGCTTCAGACAAACACCTGTGTCCAGGCCTACGGAACTCTGCTCCAGACCCAGCGTCATCTTGTTTTGATAAACGTGTTACTGTGTGAAAGCCCCGTGGATTATTCTGACACACAAAACTCTTTGCTCCTTAGACCCTGGCTTCTGAGTGGTATTTATGTGACCAGTACGTGCTTTGATACAGAATATGCTTGTTCAGTCTCAGGTTATATCTAGGGTTGGGCTGGAGGATAAGAAGGAGCCAGATAACAGTTCTAGAAAGGTAAGCTGGAAGTAAGCTGAGATTGCTAACTGTCCCAACTTACAGAGCAGTGTGCAGGTGTGGATCAGCATGCTGGATGCCTGGGAATGCAACTTAGTGTAGCTACGGCTTCCTGCCCAAGAAGGGAGATGTCGTTTGTTACCTACCTGGTACTGACAATTTGGTTATCTTTTATTACTCATCTTCTGCAACAGTTTTAATCTTGATGCATGGATAACATATACAAGAGAAAAAAAAAATACACTGGTGTGCCAAAACGGAAAAGATTTTGGGTAATTTATGAAGCCAACATGACAAAAGAGCATTAAACTTCTGATTTTAATTATCTTTTATTAATATTATAATATTTAAGTGCTAAATAATTCCAGTTACAACTTCCAAAATATGCAGAAATACTTAATACATCTGTACTTTTCTTTTTGTGTCCATGACTTGCATGGCAAAGGGAGGGAAACAAGCTTTTTGATAAAGGATGAGTATAGTTTAAAAGTGGCCATGAAAGTCACAGAACTATTATTAACAGTAAATTTGTATGAAAATAAATCAAGCTGGTGCTTAAGGAAAGGACTGAAACTCAGTTGGAGTTTATATTCCTATGTCTTTTGTCTTCTAGGTCTGGCATGATAGTACATAATTCAAAGTGATATCTAGTCAGTCATGGTAAGTTTCCATTTCTTCATCCTTGAAATATTTTAAAATTATTGACCATTCTAGGAAGATTTCTGCTGGGTCAGTAAAGCTGCATCTGAATGCATCCATATGTTTAGTTGGATCTTTCCCATTGGGTACACAGGGTATAAGAGAAATGGAAAATATTTTCCAACTGATTTGAATGTTGCATGAGTCAGTCTTGCAACATCAGAAAACTGCTATGGGCACATTCTTGATGCTTTTGCCATCTTTTGTAAAATGCCTTAGCCACTCTTGCATCCTTCTAGCCTTCTGCCACTTTGTCAAGCACAAACAGAGGGGCGAGAATTCTGTTCCGGTTTGTTTCCACGATGCAACCATTTAGCACCATTTCATCCAAAATGATGTGCACTCTGTCCAAATTGAACATGATCTAGAAACATTTCAAGTTAAGTGAATGTTGAACAATGTGAAGATAATTCAGAAAAAATCTCAGGCACCTAAGTCTTTAATAAAAAAATACAAAAATAGGGATTTCTTAATTTATTCTAATTTATTTGCCATTATTTTAATAAAGCTAGGGAAGTGGTTTGACTGACACTTTTTTTCTGATCACAAAGTGGTCGAAAGTAGACAAGTTGAAGCCCCAGCAGTATCCTGTCCTGGAACATAGTAGTAGGACATAGTCCAAAAGCCAGGTAAACTTAAACTTAGATGCAGGTGGTTAATTTTACTGTCTGCCTGAGTACCACTTATTGTTTGGATATAAAATGTTATCAAGGGCTAACAACCTTGAATGTGAAGATACAAAAATTCTGCATTCTTCCAAGAAAAGTTATTACCAAGTTCTTAAACACTAGATTCTCAAAATTTCCTTGCCCTAAATTACTAACAGTATCTGCTTGGGAATAGCTTAAGAGGAGTATGCTGATACATAAAGTTGAGTCATTGATCTAGCAGTAAATATCACAAAGAAGAGCAAAAGTAAATAAATGGTTCATATTTTAAATACTTTCTAAAATGTATGTATAATATCTAATATTCACCAAAAGGAAAATAATCTGGAGCAATACAAATTGGTACAGTTGTGATATACGAAATTTGTCCATAACCACATCTGTCTTTCCTTGATCTAACAGCATCTGTCTCAAAAAGCCCGATGACAGGCCTTACTGGGGTATGAAGTGGTGGGCATTCCTGACACGTGAGCACATACATGCAGACACGAGTGTCCAGTGCATCCACTGAACAACTGCCAAGGGTTACTCTGTGAAAAGAGTCGGATGTTGCCATTTATCACCAGAACCTGAAATGGAAACGGGCACAGCAAAGCAGCCTGCTGGGTGCATCTGTTAGGTCTCACTGACATACATACACAGAGCATGAACAACCCTTTATCTGCTTTACTCTCCACCTGTTGCTGCTCTTTACATGTTCTATGCTGAGCACAACAGAACTGCATTGCCTGCATTTTGTACCTTCTAAATCTTGCCCGTGTATTGAGGACTACTGCAGTGGAACTAGCAAGACTTCATACAATAACTTCTAAATACATCTCTCAATACATTTCCCCCACTGTGATATGAGTCTCTTGAGTGCCTTCTCTGCCCATTATGCTATTTATGACACTATGGATTGAACTCAGGAAGACAGCCTGGTTTTGCTCTAGTCCTTGTATTTATATTTGTGGACTTCCCTGCTAATCAGTGAAGTCACAAGAATCAGGTTTTTGAACATTTTCCTCTGCTCAGTGTCATAAATATCAGTCTTGTTTTTTGCACACAACTCAGGCATTGAAGAAGACTGCTCTGAATCCTGAGTGCCAGTGGATCTGACTTGGGCAGTCAGCCGTACGGCTCTGCAGAAGAGCAGGAGCAGTGTGAGTACCAAACTGCAAATGACAACAGCTCAGGAGCCACGTGTCTGTGTATTTGTTCATCCTTGCTATGAATGCTCCGGGCTGAACTCAGTGCTACTGTGTATTTGCGCAGGAGGGGAAGCAATTGTATCACTGCTCCAGCAGAAGTGTTCTGCTTCACCAAGAGCACAGCACGTCTAGGGATGTGTAGTAGCACAATTCAGGTCCCCAGAATACTTTTCTATTAGTTACTGCTAGATGAGAAACTATAGCTGTCAACAGGGTCTTGGGGATGCCCACAGTTCATCAGATAGCTTCTAATTTGCTGACGTAAACTTAACCACCTAATTTAATTCTAAATTATACTTCAAATACCAGATTTCTTCCTGAATCTGACCATAGGCCTCCATTGTTTTTAAAAATCAGACTCATGCCTTTTAATACTGAGGAGCAGTGCTGTCCTTACAACTTCAAACAGTCACCATTTCTGTGGTGCCAAAGGTGGTAGCTTTACTTGGCTTGGCAGTTTAAAGATTGAAGACAAATTTCTTGCTATGATAAACTTACTGAGTTAAGCAGCCTTTACAGAAATATTTTAATCTGAGAAGTTAGGATTTCTTGATTCCAGTAATGTGAGAATTTTAGAAAGACAGCTGTTCTGCTGCTTTGTTCACCTCTGGCACTGCTCTGCACTGGGCTACAGGATGTGTTACGGAAATTAGGTAACATTCCATTCAGGTTTCAACAAGTAGGAAAGCCAGCTCCTCCTGGGTTTTAATTTTTACACTCTACCACTGATTCACACTGCTCCAGTTCCCATGGCAGAGTCCAGACCTTCCTCTTCCTTTAACAGTTCCAAGAATCTAAAACCCAGACGACTTAATCAACTAGGATCCGTGACGATGCAGCAACCTGCCACTCCCATCTTATTTTTGTGCATCATCCTGTTTAAGCAGACATGTAAATCACATCTAGCACTGTTTTTCCCCTGATGTATTTCCAGAAGAGCCAATACCATGTCAAAGGAAAACTGCACCCATGCCAGTAAGAATCTTGGAGCTGTTCCACTCGGACCCAGTGGTTCAGTGAGATGTAAATTCCCCTGCAGGCCATTCCAGGTTATTTCCAAATGGGCCTACTCCACTGCAGAGAAGTGGTATGATTTCTGTCCATCTCTAATGTGGTAATCTCACAGTCATCATTCCAGAAACAATAATTTCATCTGCAGTTTGAATGGGGATACTAATACCATTCTGGAAAGATCTGTCAACTTGATTTTGGAAGGTCCCAAAGCATTCTTTAACTTCTACCCTCAACCTAACACCCTACCTCCCTTCACCACACTGTTCCTGGCAAACAACTGGGTTGTACAGGGAGCAAGCCTGGCACTTTTCCCCTTCCTAGAAGTTTCACCTATGCTCTATGGTTACATCTTGGCCAACACAGCTCAGCTATTCATGTCTGAATGCCTGGCCCAGGGAGGGATATGTATTTGATCCTTAGCAAGGCTCATCCTCCCTACCTGTTATTTTTTGGCAAGTGACTCCAAATTTCAGGGCTTAAAGCCCTGAAGTCATAGATCCACACCCAACTGAAAGCAGCAAAGCAAACCAGTTTGAGCAGCTGGCAACCGGAAAAAGCTGTATTTGGTGTTTGCACTACCATGTGCTCCACCCAGAGCTGTCATTTAAGGTCCTGCTTCCAGTAGGAATCCTGACTGCCCACAGAGAGAGGATCAAGGGACTTTGACTAGATCCATGCAGAGGCTAGCAGGACTTTTTAAACAAGTATGCAGAAGAAAACGTGTTAATCTCTGCATGCCAGTCTGGGCGAAGGTGAGCCCCGTGGCTTTGGCTTCCTGATTTCTGGCAATCCTGCAGCAGCTGCATACCAAGCAGCAGAAGTAAATGGGACCTACAAAACTGGCATTTTAAATGTTATGCTGTTTTTTGGTAACTTTAGGAGCTCCCGTCCTTAAAGACATTAATGGTACTTTCTACTGTGCCAGGGTTTTTATGTCACATGCATACTAAGAGGAGGTAAATGTGACACAAAGTACTGTGTCTCCTTTCCCAAAACATTATATAGACAGTTGAGCAGGGGAGAGGGGAAGGCAGGAAGGGGAAAAGACACAATTAGGATTTGCATGTAATAAATAACTTCTTCATATGGAGGCACTTTAAGACATCTCAGGGTTTTCCACGCAAGTAACTCAAGGGTGTGTCCAGGCTTAAGAGATGGTGAAGTGCACCTTGTGATCACAGAACACACCCAGGAGCCCAAACAAAGGCTTTGTAGATTACAGTGCAGGTACATAGGGGGCAGATGGTTTGCTATTGAATACACAGCACTACACACCCTTAATTTCCATCCTGTATACATTCATCTTCAACTAGAGATTAGTTGGAGTTGCTTCTTTATTTAGTCTAGACTCACACATTCTGCCTTATCTTTGCTAATGTTCATTTTCAGTAACTTTTAGCCTATCTAATGGCAGACACATTTAAGGCACTGAAACTCATGAAATGCTTTCTGACCCTTTCTTCCTCAAATGACTATGCTGACATTAAATAGGAGACAAAGGTGCCTTCAAGTTCCGTGAAATTCTAGAAAAACTAAGCTAGTCCTTATCGGTTTCCATTTCTTCCACTTACGTTACAGTGCAAACTGAAGTGTATCCTTATAAATTCTCAGAATTAATTAATCATTCAATTTTCTCACTCCTTAAATGTGCTGTATTCTCAGTGTTATCCCACCGGGGACTGAAGAACACAGTTGATTCACATGAAATATTCCCTGTATCAAAGCTTCTTATCTATCCTAGGAGGAGCAGCAGCAGCTAGTTGCAATGGAATGTAATGGCTTTTTTGGATCGAGACAACATTCCTCAGATGCTTAGTCCTAGAGCACTCTGTCACCCCCTCCCTTCCCACAAGGGGAGCATAAGTATCTGTTTCTTCTGGAAGTTAATAATGTGTCTTCAAGTAAGCTTTGCTTCACCAATTCAAGCAATAGAAAAGTTACCTTTAGTAATTTTAGAAACTGTGACACTCACCAGTATTTTGTTCCCTATAAAGCTGCTGTCCTAACATTTGCGTTTTTATAGTCTCCTTTGTCCTCATCATAGCAAGAAAGTAGTTCCTACACCACCCAAGCTGGAGTTTTAGGGCTACAGAAAACCCCGCCCACTTATTTTATAGACAAAGTGAGGCTTATCCAGCGCTATTAACACATTAGGGCACAACACCCCGAGGACAATTTCAATACTTGTTCAGTCAGCTGGCCAACAACGCTACTTACTGATATTTCAAAAACAATCCAAACAACTTTAGGATTAAAGTTGACATTTAGGAATGTTATGTCATTCCAGCATAGGAACTCCTAAGTGTGCAACTGACTCTCAGAATGAAAGTGGAGATCATATAATAGCTAAGTGGTTCACAATTCACGCATGAAAGCCTCTGTAAAAAGCTGGCTATTCTCAAGTACTTAGCCAATAGCTAATCCGTGTTCATTTTTGCAGTATATGTGAGAGAACTGTGCAATTGTTCATGCATTGTTTAGTACCATCCATGCCTATGTCATACACCAATAGGATGTATAAATCCTGTTGGGAAGGATTCAGATTGGACCCAGTCCCTGCCTTGTGCCCAAGGCACCCTTCTTCACATCTGACTCCGGACAGACCATGACATGAGCTACAGTGTGGATGCCCTGGATGAATTCAGGTGTGGACTTAAATGAAAGCTGGAGTTCTGTCTCAGCTGGAGCTTCATTGCCAGGACTACTGGGGTAATGCACTATGTCTGCGAGCAGCAAGAACCAGTGCACGTGCTGCAGGCTTGGTGTGGGCTCCAGGGACATCTCCATTGTGTGATCATCTCGGCCTTTGGATTTAACTCGGCTTTGCTCTGTGCATGGTTGAATTGCCTTAGTAATTATGGTCTGTTTTAAATGGGTTTTGATTTCATGTAATTTCCTGCTATTTTTTTCATGTTAGTAAACACTACTGTCTATATAGAATAGCCACTATCACATTTAAAATAAACTTCCTATGGATCTGTACACAATAATAATAGCAGAGAGTCAGGAAATTATGAGAGTCTCCTGCAAGATACTCCGTAAACAAAGACTGTGTAAATATTACTTGGTGTTCACTCTTGCAGACCTTCAGATGATACCTTCTCCAGCAGATATTCTGCATCCAACCTAACTGTACTGAGCACAAGAGTTAGTGTAAGGCCATTTGGCAAGGGCAATGGTTTAATCGCAGGGGATGATATTTTTCTTACACATTATGAAAGTCAGCTTGATGGTTTATTTCTTGCACTGCAATAATAGCTAAGGCACTTGGCCAGATTGTTCTTCTGGGTCAGCTATTCAAGCGGTTGTCAAAAGTAAATACAGCCCTGAACAACCCACTTCCTCAGTTACACCTCTGCTTTACATTGAATAGGGAGGGTATCTCACTTCATTTTGACTATTTTAGGTAGCCTTTCAACTTAAGAATTAAGGTCTTCTTCCTAAATGGGAGAATTATTTTGTACATATATAGAAGTAAAATTTTTTATTGTAGAATTTTTCCTGAAATGTATTTCATTAAAAAGTGCACTTCTGAATGCTAAATACTTCATGCATATTTCCTGTGTGTTAAGGAGAGACATATCAGACATGAGCTTTTCCAGTATTTTTTCCACTATGACCAAGTAAGTAATGCACACTCCTATTTTCCAAATATTTATATTCACACCATTATGCAGATGAGACAGATGTAGATGAATTTCTTCAGGAATCATTCAGACACGGTATTGCACCCGTTGCCAATATTAGTGTTGGCATATACTGCAACAACTTCTCCAAACAGTGCAGCCTAAGGACAGGATGCCATCCACAGG
>VZRR01000723.1:0-15681 GCA_013398015.1 Oreocharis arfaki | reverse complement strand
CCCCCCTAAAACCCCCCAGGACAGCCCGGTTTGGGGGTCCTGAGCCCCTTCGGTGTCACTCTGAGGTGTGACCCCCCCTAAACCTCCAGGACAGCCCGGTTTGGGGGTGCTGAGCCCCAGCAGAGCGGTGACACCGTCACCCCCCACCCCCCACCGGCTCTTTCCCAGCTGGATCCGGGCTGGGAATGATTTGGGATGAAAGGGGGGGGGGGGTCCCGTTCCCCCCCAGCGTTGGTGACGCTGCCGGGGGGGGACACGAGGCCGGCTCCGCTCCGCTCCCCGCTCCGGCCGCGTTTCCTGCAAAATCCCTTCCCAAAAAACCCCCCCGTCCTTCCCGCTTTTCTCCCGGGAAAACCAACAGCGCGCGACAGCCGTCAGTCAGGACTTTTTAAAGCCGCGTCTGTCCCGCCCTAAGCCAGGCCTAACTCAGCCCCCACCAGTTTTGGGGGGGTTTTTCCTCAAGGACGGAGATGTTTTCCCAACTTTGCTGTCCGAGGGTGATGGGGCTGATTCCAGCCGGGAGCAGAACCGGTGGAGGGAGAGGGGCAGGGATGTGGGAATGATGCGTTTTCCTCGGCCAGCAGCTTTGGATCCCGTTTATTCCCCACCCAGGGAGGGTTTATTCCCTGTCCAGGGAAGGTTTAATTCCCTAGGGAGGGTTTATTCCCCATCCAGGGCAGGTTTAGTGGGATCAGGCAGGGATCTGAACGTGCCCCTGTGCCCATCCCCTGCTCCTTTCACCCTCCTGCACATCCCGGCTATTTTTTCCTCCTGGAAAAGTGGCTTTCGCTTCCCGATGGCCTGGATAAAACCACGGAATTCCGACCTCGAGCAGGCACAGGGGAGCCGTGGGTTGTGGGAATGGGGTCATGGAAAAGGGAGGCCTGACCTCTGTGGGATCCCGGTGGGTTTGGAATTGGCACCGCGGCCGGGCTGGGCAGTGCCGGCCCCAGCAGGAGCGATGCCAGCGGCACAAACCCGGCACGGCCTCTCTCCCCTCCGTGGCTCTTCCTGGTGCTCTCACTCCCGGGGATTTCCTACCGGGAAAAAAAAAAAAAACACGCGGCCCACCCGAAACTCCGAACCCCAAAGCTTTTGGAATATTCTGAGCTCTGAAGATCTCTCCCAAACCCTCTTTTCCATCCTGATTAGGTGTCAGATGCTGGGAAGGAATTGCTGTGTGTGAGGGTGGGGAGGGGCTGGGCTGGAATTGCCAGAGAATCCCTGGATCCCTGGCAGTGTCCAAGGCCAGGCTGGACATCGGGGCTTGGATCCATCTGGGACAGTGGGAGCTGTCCCTGCCCATGGAATGCGGTGGGAATTGATGATCTCTGAGGTCCCCTCCAACCCAAGCCGTTCCATAATCCCACGACTTTCGGCATCACTTGCGATTCCGAGCTGGCAAGGATCCAAATTCCTAATCCATTCCTAAATCCCAATTAACTCCTAAATCCTAATCCCCCCATCAGGGGTGGCCAAAGGCCTCCCGAGCACAGATGTTCCAACAAAACCCTGCCCCAGGACGACCCCGGCCCCTTCTCCCACTCCTTGGTGCCCTTCGGGCTCCCCCAAACTCTTTTCCCGGGATCAGCAGCTCTGGGATGCTCCGGGAGTTAAATCTTCCTTAAACTTTCTCTTTCACCGGCTCGAGATCGAGCACGGAGGGCTCAGCTCTGGAATTCCGGGCTTTATCCCGGTTTCTTCACTCCGTCTCCTGCTAATCGCTGCTTTTCCTGCCTCACCCACCCCGGGCTGCTCCCCGAATCCTCTTGTCCCTACAAACCATCCCTGAGCCGCGCTCAGAGATAAGCCGGGCCTGCCTCTAATGGGGCGAAAATCGATCGCTCTGCTCTTATCAAGATTCCGATGATCAGATTAAAGCTCTTCCCGTCAGGTGCGGCCTCTTCGGAGCTCGTTAGCGCCGAGCTTTTGTTCTTCAGCGGCTTCAGGCTCCCGACGCTCCCCGCCCCGAAACTCCGAGCGCTCTCGGGAGAAAGGATTCGGACCTAGGACGGGCTTAAATCTTAAACCCAGCCCGAGTTTCTCCCCTTGACCCTCCAGGGGTCGCAGCAAAGAACTTGGCAGAGGCCCAAGGGTTTCCCACGGAATCCCGCGGGTTCCACAGCGAGGATGCTGCTCTTGGGGGATTTATTAAAAGGTTCGGAAGCTCCAGGTAGAGAGGATTTCCCGGGAGATCTTTCTGGCGGACGATGATCCCGTTCGCTCCCGCCACGGCGGGGTTTCCTGGAGCTCGGTCCCCCTCTCAGGCTCTGAGTTTTGCCTCATCTCCGAGCCCGAGCCTTCGCTCCTTCCTTTCCAATTCCCCGATCTCGCCGGAAATTGAGGCGGAATTCCTCACCTGGCGCAGGATTTTGGCCAAAAGGGGGGAAAGCGGAGCGTGGAACCCGCCTCCGCCGCCCTCCCAACCCTTTGGGATCATCTCCAGCTCTTGTCCACGGCCATAAATCCCTCTCATCTCCCCCAAACCTCCCGTGGAGTTGCATTTATTTCCAGCAGCACTGGCAGCTCCCCTTCCAGCACTCCCTGGCAGACGATCCGTGGTCTCCAGACTGTCACCGGGATGTGAAGATGAGCTCCAAACCCAACATGTTCTTGCAGGAGGGTTCTGGGATCTTGCCAGGAATCAGCTGCTCGGTGGAGCTTTCCAAGGAATTTTAGCTCCTCGGCGGAACTCCGGGATCAGCAAACTGCGGCTCTCGCCGCTGGATCCGCTGGAGGACGCTGGGATGGGATCGGGGGTAGGTGGGATGATTTAGATGTTGGAGCTCTTCTCTCTTTCCCTGTCCTGGCTGCTTTTTGGGATCTTCATGGATTCGTTATCCCGTTCCATAAAGAATATCCGGAAGGGTTGATCCTGTAGGTGCCGGTAAAGGATTCTGGGGTGCAGGAGGTGCTCAGGAGGAACAAACCCCAATCCTCACCCGATTGAAGCTCTCTGCTTTCCCATCCCGAATTTATCAAGTTCCCCTCCAGGAGGCCGTCAAAATTCCTATAAATCAGAGAAAACCTCCCTGTTCTGGGGAACGGACTCTCCAGTTGCAGAGAGGGTTTGGAGTCAGCCTGGAGCGGGGATGTGGGGCAGGATGGAGAGCTGGGAATTCCTGCTGCAGGGAATGCCCTCATTGCAGATGTCACTGGCAGAGAAAATTCCTGTAAACCAGGGAAAACCTCCCTGTTTTGGGAAACGAGCTCTCCAGCTATTAGAGAGGGAATCAGGGAACGGAGTCAGCCTGGAGCAGGGACGTGGGGCAGGATGGAAGGCTGGGAACAGGGAATTCCTGTGGCAGGGAATGCCTCCATTGCCATCGTCCCCAGCGCTGGCTCCAGCCTCGGCCTCGGACAGAGCTGGGAGATCAGAGCGGTTCACGAGGAAAAGCAACTCCGAACTCCTCTCCTGCCCTCCTGGGATTATTTATCCCGTCCAGGCTGTTCCCGCTGCTGTTGATGTTGGAGAGGCAGCTGGGCCACCCCGGCTGGAGCCGGAGCTCCGCAGTGGAATTTTCGTCTGGAATCACCTGTGGGTTCCTCGCGGGAGTGAGTGACCCCGTTGCTCCCGTCTCTGGCTGAGCAGGGTCCTCGCTCCAGGGTTTTGGTGGCGGATCCCTGTCCCTGCCCGCCCCATGAGGGACGAGCGTCATCCCTCGGGATCGGAGCTCCTGCTCTCCTGCTGGAACTCCCCGGGAAGGGGCAATGGGATCATTCCTGGCTCGTGCTCTGGGGCTTTCCCCATCCTGCTCTTGTTTTGGCCACCCAGCGGTGCCACCTCTGCTGTTCCCTGCCCCAGCCTGGCTCTTCCCTCCATCCTTTTCTTGCCCCATCCCATCTTGCCCTCCTCAACCTCCTCAGTTCCAGTTTCCACCCAGATTTTGGGAGCGATGATTCCTGGGGCAACACAAGCTGTAATGAGGGCAAAGGAAATCTGGTCTTAGGCACAGGGAAGTGCAGGCTCTGCTTTTATGGGACCTAATCCCAGCGGGAAGCTGGAATTCAGCACTCCTGTGCCTGCAAGGGATCCTGGTGGAGAAGGAAATGGGAACTGGAAATGAGCAGGACTCAGCCTTTAGGGTTTAGGTCAGGTCTGAGCAGCACCCGGGGCCAGGAAGGAGATTCCCGGCGCGGGATCTGCACGGCAAAGGTGGGACTCGCTCTCCTCGGGATCATCCAGCTTGGCAGGAGAGCTCCGGCGGAGCCGTCCCAAAATAGGCACAGCCGGCTCAAAAAAAACACAAAGGCAAAGAAGGAATGAAAGAAAAGCAATCCGTGGGATTGCTGGGGAGACACCCGGAGATTCCAGGAGGGAGCAGGGAGCGGAGCAGGGGAACGGCCGGCCCTGGTTTGTCTCAGTGTCCAGAGCTCCATCGCTCATTAACACACCGCAATTAATGCTCTGCCTCCGAGGCACGCAAGTGTTGAGCTCATTAGCACCGGGCAGAGAGGTCCGAGGCTTTCATATCGTTTGCGAGGGGATTAGGAACACAAAAGGGGCCATAAATTTACAGCCAAATATAAACCAGCTGCTGTGGGCTCTGCTGGGGGGAGGGAAGGATTGGGATTGGGATGGGGGAGAGGGCTGGAGGAGGGATGGGAGGTGGCAGGAATGGACCTTTCCCTACAAAAAAACCCAGGTAGTTAAGAGGGTTTTTTAGGGTTTTTAGGGTTTTTTTTTGTCATGTCCATCCGACCTACTCTGCGCACCTCGTAAATCCCACGGCGGAAAAGAAACCATCCCAACCCATCCGAACCCTCTCCCAAAACAGGCTGGATTCCAGCTGCCATCAGCTCCAACCCCTTCTCCGTGCCCTGGCAGCCTTAATCCATGGGCAAAAGCCTCTGGAGCAGGGAAAACCTTCCGTGGATGGAGGAGGGCTCCTGTTCCCGGTCTGGGGAGAGAATTCCTGGGCTGGGTTGGCTCCTTAGCTTCAGGCCTAGCAGTGCTGTCATCTCCAGGAGTGTAAATCCAGAGTGATTCCAAGGGATTAAAAACAAAAAAGCCGAGTGGAGGAGCTGCTGGCTAAAACACAAAATCGGCGGAATTTCACAGCGCCTTCCACCCCAAAATTCCGGCGAGCTCCGAGCCTGCAGTGCTGGCGGGGCGGGATTGCGGCCGTGGGATGCCCTGGGAGCTGAACATCCCTGGAGCTGGGTTTCCCACCTTCCCGTGCCATCCAGGGTGGCAGTTTCTGGGTGTCCTGGGAGGCACGGAGAAGGCAAAGCCCTTCCTCGGGCAGCAACGCCCCGGGCTGGGTGGAGCTGCAATCCAGGCTCCACTTCCAGCAGGATGGGGGAGCGAATCCCGGGGATATCGGGGAGTCAGGATCCAGCCTGCAGCGTGGTCCCTTTGTTTTTTCCTTTGTCCTCCTCCATCCTTCCGAGCAGCTCGAGGAACCTCCTCAGCAGTGGAGGTAACATCCCACTTATCCCTCTGGTGACAACGGAGCTCTCCATCACTTCCCAGGTGGAATTCCTTCCACGAAATCTCTCTCAGCCGCTGCTTTTCCAGCTGCCTTCTCCTTAAGCGGTGGCCTTAAGTTGGGATCACCTTCTGGGGTCATCCCAGCCCTGGTCACCTCTTCCTTGGAGGAGCTTTAAGCCTCACTGGCGGCTTCAGGAGCTCCTCAGGTGTTTGCTCATCCCATGGAGGCCTTGCAATCCTCAGGATTTCCTTGGAGGAATCCCTTTTCCAAGGTTTTCCCCCTGTGCCTTCCATGAGACCGTGCGTGCTCTGGAAGGTGTTTCTAATCCTTCGGGATGAAGTGGCTGCACCGTGGGTTGGGAATTTCCCACTCATCCCCTCCTGAGTGTGGCCACCTCTCGCTCTGCTCTGCTCCCGGTTTCTGGAACTCTTGGCAGGACCAAGGGCTGGTTTCTTTCTAAGTCTGGCTTTGTCTCTAGGAGAGACCCATCTCTGTTACCTTCATCCATAGAGATCCTTCCCTTCGGTCCTCTTTCCTCCAGGGAAATGCGTCCGGTCAGTAAAAAATGGGAATTCTCTCCCAATATTTCCAGCTTCCGTTGGCTGCCTGGGAAAGCTGCTCTCCTCCTCTTTATCTCCAGGGAGACTCCTGTGTCCACAGCACAGGTGGTGCTCCATCACCAGCTGGGATAGCCCATCCCAGGGGTTGGAATTAGATGGTCTCCAAGGTCTCTTCCAACCCAAACCGCTCCATGGTCCTCTGAGGAATGGGAGCTCCGGCCATGCCCAGTGGGTTTGAGGGATTCTCCTTCCCCACGGCTCCAGCCAAAGACCCCATCCCCAGGCATCCCAGCCGGATCTCGGCCGGCTGATCCCACCTTTCTGACCCCTTTTCTCTGGACGCAGCTCCCATTCCTTTGCCACGGCATCCACGGATGTGGGATCTTCCTCCCTCCTTGAGGAGCGTAAGGCGAATTTCGTTCTCCTTGTTCTCCGTGAGTGAACAGGGAGAGGACACTCGGAGCAGCATTCCAGAGCTGATGGATCCTGGTACCTTTTGGTATCCCCATAAACCGGGCTGGGAACCCAGAATTTCTCGGTGGAATTTCGCTGGGGACGGAATTTTTTGGGGACCGAGGCAGTTTCGCAGAGCGGGCGCTGAGGCAGATCCTGCTTGGACCTGGCTTTCCCCCACACCTCCTTTAACCTCTCAGCCTTAAAAGGGTTTGGGATCGAAAGCAAAACCTTAGAGGGTGTGGGATTTAAATCCTCCCGTGCCGTGCGGGGGATTTGTAGGAGAGATTCTTGGGCATGGAGATTCTTGGGCTGTGGGGAAATGCGGACCCTGGGCTCAGTTTTATTCTGAACTCGACTGGAAGTGCTGGGGTTTCTCATAATGCTTTTTTTTTTTTTCAAACGTGGGAAAATCAGGGGTAGGGACAACCCTCAAAGGTGCATCACGGCACGGCCCGAGGATCCGAAATCATCCTTGTATTTTTTCCAGCAGATTTGAGGATCGTTCGGATTTCGGTGCGACTGCCTCTGGCAAAGGCATGTCATTCCTTTCAGCCTGGAGGCTCCGGCTGCTGTTCCCAGACTCCCTTTGGAGGCTGGAGCATCCGTGAGGGCCTGGATTCCTCCGGGATGGAGCCTTCCATGTGCTCCATTTTCCGGAGGAAAAAAGGGGAGAAAAGGAATCAGTTCTTTGCTGCGCGCAAAGGCCAAACCTTTATAAACAGACCTCAGAGTGTCCAGGCTGGAGCAGGATTTTGTGGAATTTTCTCTCCTTTTGCGGTGCCTTTCCAGCCTTTTTTGCTGTGTTTTCCCTTTGTTTGTGCTCCCAGTACCAGGATGGCCTCCTGCCCATGAACCTGCTCCAAAAATATCCCGGTTTACAAGCCCGCTGGAGCATTGGGAATGGGCTCCGGAGGGGGGCAGGCATCCAGGATAATGTGATGGGACAGGGCTGGGACAAACGCAGCCTGGTCTTCGGAAATGCGGGAAGAACTAGGACGAATCCAGGTTGAGATGTTGCTTTGGATGCTTCCCGACATATCCTGTCGGCCAAACCTCTGGCAGGTGCCAGATCGGTTCCTGAAAACGTTTCCAGGCTCATCCTGCCTCGCGTTGGTCAGGCCAGCGGCTCTGGGCTGGATGGGATGCAGGTGGCGCATCCCAACCTTAAAGTTTTCCTCCTGGAGTGGAGGAACGGAAAGCTCCGTTCCCTCTTTCGGAAGGATGTGCCAGGTGGGAGCGAAACCATGGATGGCAAAAGGCAGAGTTTGGTGCTGGTATTTGGAGTGGGCAGGGGAACGCCGAAAACATCTTCGCCCCCCACCCCAACCGTGCACGGAATCACTGTTTGCGCTCAGAGAATTCCCTCAAATTCCCTCTCCTCTTCGCCAAGGTTGAAGGATGGGGCCGGGGCGTTCTCCAGCTGGGAATGGGAGCACCTCGCTGTCACATGGAGCTGCAGCCGAGGCGCTGGGAAGGCGTTTTCTGCCTTTGGAAAACCATAAATCCTTAAAATATCCTTTTTCCATGCGAGGCGGAGGGGGAAGGTTCCAGCCAGGCTCGCTGGGTGGTGGGGTCTCCGTCGGTGAGGGCGTGTGGTGTTAACGAACGCACTTGGATGGAGCAAATTCCCAGATTTGGCTCTTTCGGGGCTTATCCCAACGTGGAAAACCTGGAGGCTCTTTCCAGCATCCCCAAAAGTCCCGGCACTGCTGTGAGCCCTCGTGGCCGCGTGCCACCACAGCCGGGCTGTGCCATCTCAGGGTTAACAAAGCTGAGCTTAGAGATGATTTTGCCTCTTGGCAGCTCTGGAACAGCTTTTTTTTGCCCTGATTCTCCTTGGCTTTGCCCGGATTCGCTCCTGGAGCAGCCGAGCCGCTCGGCTCGACTTCACTAGAGGGCGCAGGAATTTTAGGCTAGGGACGCGCCGGGGTTCGTCGGGGAAAGTTGGCTGCCTTCTCCTCCTTTTTAATCAACTGGAAAGATGCAGGGTTGAACTGGAGGTGACTGGAAGGGGATCCAGACTTGTGTCTGGCCGGGGAAGGATCTGCTGACATGTGGGATTAGGCGGTGCGAGCGCGGCGGCGGCGGCGGCGGCCGGGACGGAGCAGCATGGCCGGGGCTCGGGACGTGGTTGGGAGCTCCAGGGAGCAGCCAGCTGGAGGAGCCTCCTGGCACGAGGAGAGCTCCAAAAACTGCAGGGAGAGAAAAAAAATCCCCCTCACCCCCCAGTGCTGAATGCTCCCCTTTGTCAGGCTGGGCAGGTTCGTGTTGACCCCACAGGGGTTTGGTCTTCTCTTCCCAAAGGTCTCCCCATCTGTTCACATCCGTCCTTGGGACAGGATCTTCCCTCTTGGGAGCCTGGCTTGATCCAGGGGTGTGGATCCAGCCCCCTCCACCAGAGCAGCAGTTCTGGGAGCAGAGGCACAGCTGGGACCGGGTCCTTTTTTCAGGGAGCAGGGGGTCCCCAAGTGCTCCTCCTGTTGGGAGATGCCGAGGGGAGGATGAGGCCAGGATCCTCAAGGGCCACCTCCATCGGGATGGTGGCTCCCAGCAGGGATGTAGACCCGGTGCTCCCCTCATTGGCCCTGCTTCCAGCTGGGGAAACTGAGGCATGGGAAGTGCTTGGGGACATTCCCTGGGAGCCTCTGTCCTTATTCCAAGCTCCTCAGGGTGGTTGAAGGGCAGAGGAGAGCTGGATGGGGAGACAGCGGTGTCCCTTTGCCGGCCCTACCCAGGTGGTCTTGTCCCATCCCTGTGGAACAGCTCGTGGATGCCGGCTCTGCACCAAACCTCGGCGTCCTGCTGGTGGCCAAAGGAACCACCCCTTCCCCACTCCCTTCCCACCTTCCCCACGCAGCCGAGTGTCTCGGCTTTACCCCCTCCGGCTTTTCTCGCCCGAGCAGCTGCTTTTTCCAGCAGAAAGCGCCTGAACATCGCTGCCTTTCCAGGCTCCACAGCCGCTCTGGATGCAGGCAGGAGGCGGCCGCAGCCGCCCCGTCCCGCGCCCTCGCCGTGCTCTCGCTCCCTGCTGTTCGTTCATTCATTCATTGATTCCTCCTCTCATTCATTCATGCCTCGGCTCCCTGCGGCCGTCCAGGGATGGCTCCCTGTCTCCGGGCTGATCTGCTCGGATTTCCTTCCTCATCCATCCTCCCATCCCGGCATTTCCACGCGGAGCTCCGCGCTGCGCCCGCCGCGTGCCGAGTTTTACCCGGGGCTCAACCCGGGGCATTGCGAAGCGGCTCTCGTGGAGCCTCCGGAGCCTCCTGCCCGGAGCTGCGAGGGGACAGAGGTGTTTTTTCACCAAACAAACTCCCAAGGAACGCCGGGCATTAGCAATGAGGGGTCGCAGCCAGGAAAATATTACCTTTCCCTTGGAGTGCTGACTGCGGAGGAAATTCTCACATTTACAGCTCCGGCGAGCCCGGCGCTCATGGAAAAGAGGGGGCGGCTTTGATTTCGCTCCTCTCGGTGGGTTGATAGCTTGGCAGCCCCCCCACCTCGCCTCCGTTCCCGCCGGGAAGCGGCCACCGGTGGAGGCTCCGGCGCGCAGCTCCCTCCTCGGAATCCTGGTTTAATTGGGTTTTCCTGGAGGCCCGCGGTGCGTGTGCGTCCTGCCCCGTGCGTGCGTGTAGGTTAATAAAAACCAAACAAACAGCGCTTTCCCCCCCTTTTTATCGGGGAGGGATGCGGCGGGAACGCCGAATGAAAGCGCTGCTGTGCCGGGAAGGGGACATTCCTGGCATTGCTGAGCTCCTCGCGCGGGCCCGGGCCCAAATTGGAGGGGAAAAAAATCGGAGTAAGGAGCCGTTAGCGTGGGGGACCTGGGGAGGCCCAGTCCTGCTCACTGTTTACTCGCAGAGCTTAAATTAACGCTGGCTGCTGACATCAGGGATTTTTTTTTTTTTTTCTTTCCTGGTTTCCCAAGGAAATGAGCCGAGGGCGATCGCGGCCTCTGCGTACGTGCAGAGGCTCTTCCCCGCTTGAACCCCTGTCGGAGTTCAGCCAGATTCCGCAGAGGTCCTAAAGGCTCCAAAATAATTATTTTGCTTCGTTTTACATCCATTAAAAGAAAAAAAAAAAAAACAACCAAAAAAAAAGGTGGTGGTGGAGAGGCGGGAGGAGCTGCCGGTGCTTCCCGTGGGCAGAGTTGTGTTTTCCCATCGTGTTTGTCTGCGTACCCACGCCGGACACTGGAGGATCCCTGTGGAAAAGGCGTATTATTAACATCCAGACCTTGGGATGACCGTAACTGGGATGTGTGGGACGTGGAAAGCCGGCCCTGTCCCTCCTGTCACACGTGGGACGAAGGAATTCCTCCCACTCCTGGTTTGCTCCGTTACTCCCCGTCGCTTGTGACGGTTGTGGTGGGAATCTCGGGAGGAGCTGATGTTCCTGGCAGCTTTTTTAGGAGTTGGCGGTTCTGGATGAAGAGTTCGGAATGGCGACAGCTCCGTGTAGGACGCGTGATGACCTCGGAGAAGGCCAAGCGTGCCGGGGGCAGTGGAGAAACCTCTCCTCATTGTCCTTTGCAGGTTTTCTCCAAGATTTTCAGCCACGAAGCTCTGGAGAGTTATCTCCCCAAGATCCAGCTGGTGATCAAGGACACCCTCCGGGCCTGGAGCAGCAACCCCGAGCCCATCAACGTGTACCACGAGGCGCAGAAGCTCACGTTCCGCATGGCCATCCGTGTCCTGCTGGGGTTCCGCATCCCGGACGAGGAGCTCGGCCGCCTCTTCGAGGTCTACCAGCAGTTCGTGGAGAACGTCTTCTCCTTGCCCATGGATCTGCCCTTCAGCGGCTACAGGAGGGTGAGGTTCGGGTTGGGTTCTCCACCCTGACAGCACCAATTAATGAACGGGCGGTGATTAATCCGCACCTTTCCCGCTTCCCGGTGGGATTTCTCCTCGTCCTCTGGCCTCAAGGACCCCATTTTGGGCCACAATTCCTGATTTAGTGGAAAACACAGAGGAAGATCCGTTCCTCGGTGACTTGAGTGTTTTGATAACAGAAAACAGTCAGGACTTGTGCAGATTTAATTCGTATTTTTCCTCACTTGGCAATTTTCCTGTGTTTTTTTAGTTCGTGGGACCCTTCTCCTTTTCATTCCCTCCTGCCTTTGGAGTGAAACAGTTCCTTGTAACTCCAAGAACTAAAACAGATCCTGGTGATTCCCAGAACTAAACCAGATCCTTACGATTCCTGGAGAATTCCAGGTTTTTTGATGAGTGATGCAAAACGAAAACATAACAAAAAATAGGCATAAAATCGCAGGGTTTTTTTCCCCCGTGGGGAATTTTGATCACAGAAATACGGGGGACTCGAAATTTATTTCTCTGATATCCCTGCGAATTTTTTTTAATTTTTTTTTTTTATTGTCATTTGCCCACGGGAATGATTCCATCCCCTCGGAGTCCGGAATCATTCCCAGCTGCAGGTTAGCCCCGAGCAGCTGCACTCCCACAGGAATTGCTTTACTGGGACCAGGTGATCAAATTGCTCGGGAAGAGGATTCTTTGGGATGAATGGGCCTTCCTCTGAGAGGCCATTTTCCCAGGGATTTCCATACATCCCAGGAGGAGCCGGGGGCTGTGAACCGGTGCCGGACAGGGGCTCCCAGCCCAGACCTGTCATTTACACCTAGGTGTTGATTACTCCGCCTGTGATCTCCCCCACTCCGGCTTTACTCCTCCCGCCCAGGGGACACCTCCAACACCTTCACACCCCTCTTTGAGCCTCTGCTTTTATGACCCGGACCTGTCCTGAGCACGCCTGCAGCTCCTGGGATGGGCAAGGTGCTGCTGGTGGTGTGGTCTGACCGCTTCCTGCTCCACAGGGAATCCGGGCCCGGGAGACGCTGCAGAAGGGGCTGGAAAAAGCCATCCAGGAGAAGCTGCAGAACACGCAGGGCAAGGACTACGCCGACGCCCTGGACATCCTGATCGAGAGTGGGAAGGAGCACGGCAAGGAGCTGACCATGCAGGAGCTGAAGGTAAAGCCTGAGGTCACCTCGTGACTGTTCTGCTCAGGGCAGGCCCTTCCTGGAGGGAAAAGCGTGGGATGCTCCAAGGAGGAGTTTTTGGGGCAGACCTGGGAGGAGCGGTGGGAGCTGGGGGGACTGCGATGTGTTGGTGCATCCTGGTCCGGTGGATCCGAACCGGTTGTTTCATTCGTTTGCTGGTTGTGCCCAGCCCTTCCTACAAAGCATTCCATGGAATCGTTAAGCTTGGAAGAGGCCTCCAAGGCCATCAAGTCCCACCTCCATCCCCACTAAACCTCGCCACAAAGTGCCACATCTGCTCCGTTTTTGAACACTTTCAGGGATGGCGGCTCCACCCCTGTCCCGGGCAGCCTCTTCCAACACTTGGCCCCTCTTCCAGGAAAGAGATTTTTCCTGATATCCAACCTGAACCTCCCTGGCCACAACGGAAGCTTTCAGCCTTGATCAGCTTCATCCCTTGACCCTTCTGCTCTTCCTGGTGCCTCCTTTGCAAGGCACAGGAGCCTCAGCAGAACCCTCAGCAGGTTCTTATCTGCAGCTGGGTCAAGGCATGTCAGGAGCCATCTCCTGGGTTTTCCGTCTGATCCTCTGAGGCTCCATGGGAAGCTCCCTGCGGTGGCTGTCCAAGGAGTGACCTTCCAGTTAAACGTGACCAAGCTGTGGCTGCCCCGTCCCTGGAAGTGTCCGAGGCCATTAACAGTGGACACAAACTCTGCCCAGATTTCCCTCATCCATCCTGGTGGGTGGGAGATCTCTGGGGGAGAATCCATCTCCCTCCAGCATCTCCCTTTGTGGGTCACATCCCATTTTTCCCTCTCCCAGCTTTGTGATGTGCCCCCTCCTCAGGCCACTTGGCCCCTTCGGATCTGAAATCTTTGGAGCAGCTCTTTTGGGGAGATGTTGTGGCTGCCCCATCCCTGGGAGCTTCCAAGGCCGGGTTGGACGGGGCTTGGAGCAACCTGGAATAGTGGTTCTCTAAGTTCCCTTCCAACCCAAACCGTTCCACGTTTCTAAGGCCAGGATGGAAAGCTCCGGGGAGAAAAGGCCCCCATGGCACCTCGACGCGCTGAGGTTGGTGGCCTCTCTGCCCCACCCCTGAGTCTCACCCCTGGCTCTTCTCCTGTCCCCCAGGACGGCACCCTGGAGCTCATCTTCGCCGCCTACGCCACCACGGCCAGCGCCAGCACCTCCCTGATCATGCAGCTCCTCAAACACCCGCGGGTGCTGGAGAAGCTGCGGGAGGAGCTGCGGAGCAAAGGGATCCTCCACAACGGCTGCATCTGCGAGGGCTCCCTGCGCCTGGACAACATCAACGGCCTCCACTACCTGGACTGCGTCATCAAGGAGGTGCTCCGGCTCTTCACGCCCATCTCCGGGGGGTACCGGACGGTGCTGCAAACCTTCGAGCTGGACGTGAGTAGTGCTGCACCCTGAGCTCCCCCAAAACAGCCAGGCTCGCTTGAGCCTGGCTTAGAGGAGACCTTTGAGGGAGTAAATGAAGTCCTGCCTAATTGAGTCCTTCTCCCAGGCAACCGGCGACAGGACGAAGGGACGCAGCCTTAAGCTGCACCTGGGGAAGTTTAGGCTGGATATTAGGGAATAAATTCTTCCCAGAAAGAGTGGTTGGGCCCTGGAATGGGCTGCCCAGGGAGGTGGCGGAGTCACCACCCCTGGAGGGGTTTAAGCAAAGCCTGGACGTGGCACTCAGCGCCGTGGTTTTGTTGATGAGGCCGTGCTGGGTCACAGGTTGGGCTTGACGATCTCAAAGGCTCTTCCAGCCTAATTAACTCTGTGATTCTGGTGGTGGGATTTGCTCCGGATCCAGCAGAGCGATGGGATGTGGAGCAAGGGATGCACTGGAGCTGTCAAAGAGCAGACGGGTGCGATGCTTCAAAGCCCAGCTCGTGACAGTGACGCCAAACTCTGAGCTGGGGTGTGACAGGGGAAAAGGTTTATGGCAAAGGGCATCTCCAGGCTGCCGGATGACAGGCGGATTAGTCACCGCCACGGCTGGAATTTCCTCCCAGCAAAACAGAATCTCGGGAGCTGCCTTGTCACTGTAAATCCTCCTAATGCAGCGGTTTGAGTCAGAGACCTTTTAAAGTGCTCAGGGGATGATAAATCCACCCCATTTCTCATCGCCCGGGCCCTGACGTGGGTGTTGGGTGTGTGGCGCTGACAGCCAGCGGGGTGTGGGATGCTCCGGGATGCTCTGGGATCCTGTGGGATGCTCTGGGAAGGGCTGGCCAGCGTGTGGGGCACGGCACGGGCGCGGGAGAGGCTGGTTCCCCTGCTCAGCACCACGGGGTTCCTGCTGGGCAGCTCCTGCCAGTGACCACAAGGGAAATAAAAGGCTGGACCATCCCACGAATTTCTCGGGATAGAGGGAGGAGCGAAGCCAGGATTCCCGTCTCTTTGTGCTGTGCTCCCTGGTTTTCCTTTAAATCTGCATCACGCTCAAGTGATAAACCCGAAAGAATTGGGAATAAGCGGGGAAAACTGTGAGGGTGGTGAGGCCCGGCACAAATTGCCCAGGGATTGTGGATGCCACATCCCTGGCGGTGTCCAAGGTTGGACGGGGCTTGGAGCACCCCGGGATAGTGGGAGGCGTCCCTGCCCACGGCAGCGGGTGGGGCAGGATGCGTTTGAGGTCCCTCCCGACCCAGATCATTCCGTGATCCTAGGCAAACAAAATTCCTGTACCTCGTTGCCCTGCTCCCTCTCCCTCTCCAGCGGCACTGACCCACTCTGTCCTTCTCCCCACCCCTCCCCGCCCCTCCGCAGGGCTTCCAAATCCCCAAGGGCTGGAGTGTGATGTACAGCATCCGCGACACCCACGACACCGCTCCCGTCTTCAAGGACGTGGACGTCTTCGATCCCGACCGCTTCGGGCAGGGCCGGAGCGAAGACAAGGACGGCAGGTTCCACTACCTCCCCTTCGGAGGAGGCGTACGGACCTGCCTGGGGAAGCACCTGGCCAAGCTCTTCCTCAAGGCTCTGGCCATCGAGCTGGCCAGCACCAGCCGCTTCGAGCTCGCCACCAGGACTTTCCCCAAAATCACCCTGGTGCCCGTGGTCCACCCGGTTGACGGACTCAAGGTCAAGTTCTTCGGACTGGATTCCAACCAGAACGAGATCCTGACGGGCACAGACGCCATGCTGGGGGCCACCGTGTAAAGCCCGCGCCGGTGGCACCAGAGACGGGCGGCCGGGGGGACGCAGGGGTGGG
>VZRR01000722.1:2695-15725 GCA_013398015.1 Oreocharis arfaki | reverse complement strand
CTTCTCTGGACTGGCTCCAGCAGATCAATGTCCTGCATATCTCAGTCCATGGTGATCAATTCAGCCTCCCCACCTCAGACCTCCCAGCACAGCACAAAGCCTTCAGCACCCTTTCCATCCTCCCTGTGTGGGCAGACCAGCCCCAGTCACACACCTCCACGTGGGGAGGATGTTGATCACTCAGCCTCTTGTTCAATTTTCTTCCAGATGTGCTCACACAGAGCGTGTCACAGGAGGCCCTGAGGGCTCGGGGCTGTGTCACATCCCGCTGGGGGCCCAGCAGTGTCACCTCACCGTGCTGGCTGCCCCGTCCTTTCCCACGGTCAGTGCAGGGAACACGCAGCAGCTGTGGAGTGGAGCACAGGGCCAGCCCCAGGCTGTGCCCACGCATGAGGGGTGCTGAGCACCCCTACCACAGCCTCCTTCCCCCAGGCACAGGCTTGAAGGGAAGTGGTGCTTTTGCAAGTAACCCAAAGATTGCTCTGGCACCTGCTTTAAGCAACGTGCTGGCCTGTGGGCTTGTTTAGAAACTGATTTGTCCCAGGGTTAATCTAGGACAAGATTTCATCGAGTTATGACAGATGGTGTGCTGCCTTTTCACATCTTTTTGATCCTTAATGGCCTGACAACAATTTCCAGAGGCATTGCTGGGTAGATTCCAACTTCTATTTGGTTGAAAACACTTTGGTTTCTTATTTCAGGAACTCACAGCGATATCTGTGTCATTTCCCATGTAATTTTCAAATTTTTTTTAGAGTTTGTTAGATGAATCTCTGAGAGAGAGAGAAACCCTGGTCTTTGAGACTTGCATTTTCATTTGATGGGGCTTCAAGCAGGCGGGGATGGGATAAGGCCATGGAAAGTTGCAGTTGGCCGAAATCAAGGTCAGGTGTAATTATCTCCACAACTTCACAGGCCAGTGTTGATCTTCATGACTCTTCTGCCAGGCAACCACCTACAGAAGGAGAGGACACAGCCTCGAGCTGTGCATGGGGAAGCCTAGGTTGGACATGAGGAGAAAATTCTTCACAGAAAGAGTGGCCGGGCACTGGAATCGCCTGCCCAGGGAGGCGGTGGAGTCACCAGTTAACAAAGCCCGGACGTGGCACTCGGTGCCATGGTTTGGTTGATGAGGAGGTCTTAGGTTGGGTCACGGGTTGGGCTTGATGATCTCAAAGGTCTTTTCCAGCCTGGTTCGTTCTGTGGTTCTGTGCTCATCCCTGACCCTGGACTGGACTGTGTCCTGCGGGATGTGTTGCTGCTCCCTAAAGGTCTCTGATAGCCCTGATCGGGGCTTTGGCAAAGCTGAGCCAGATCAGCTTTTCTCCAACACGCTGGAAAATAATCTCCAGAGCACTGCGGCACCAAATTTGAAAACTGTAGGTATTTCTTTATTGAGAAATTTTGCCCAAGTTGTCGCAGGTCTGTTCACCCACAAACCAAACTCTTTCAGCTGTAAAATACACTTTAAAGCCAACTGTACAATGAAGAGAGATCAGGCAAGAAGGACAAGAAGTTCAGGGTTCTTCTGGGCTCTTCTGAGCACAGGCACAGGGGAGGAATTACCACAGAAAACCCAGCAGTGATCACATCTCCATTATTTCCCAACCCACATTCAGGAACGTTTATGCTTTTGTTTATCCAATTCCATCACAGTGAATGAAATGATTGCACGAACAACCCCAACGAGGTGTTGTGAAAAGATCAGCTGCTCCCTCCAGCTCCAGCGTGCAACTCCAGCACGGGCAAAACCCCTGCTAAATGTGCAAACCAGAGATATCCCAGCCTGGCTGAAGGGACTTTACACCAGGAGAGGTACAAGCAGATAGGGACTGCTTCCCTCACCAGGTTTAAGTCGAGCCGTGTTCTCCGAGGTTACTGCGAGGGAGCTGTGCTTGTCTGGCAGGGATTGCCCAAGAGCTGCCATTCTCTCCTTGCTAAAACCAGGATGATACTCCCTCTCCCAGCTCAGGATGCCAGGACCGGGTGACTCGTGACTGGTTTACCCTTGTGCTTGGCAAGAGGCACCAGCCAGCATCCTGGGCACGGTCTGGTGGCTGGCACATGTGGGAGAGCAGCAGGAGGAAGAGCGGGGCAGGAGCTGGAGGAGAGGTGAGCATGGATAGCCCAGGACATGATTAACCCCAGTGCAAGCGCTGAGGGCTGGGGAATGAGCTGCTTGCACCACGGTGTGCCTCAGAGGAGGTGACTCAGCAGCAGCAGACCTGCCCCTGTGGGACAGCAGTGGGGACACAGCTGACTCCATGGGCTGTTTCTCTTCCTGTTGTGCCGGCAGCAGGCGCGGTTGCAGTCCTGTGATGCCCCAGACGAGGAAATGAAAGGCATCCAGCAGCAATGCCGCCGAATATCTGTGAAGTGTGAAGCTGACAAGATGCAGAAGCAACACATCACACCAGAGAATGTAACTTTTGATTCTTAAAGGGCCTGAGAGGCCAAGAAAAATACGGGGTTGGGGCCTCAGGCAGAGCCCAGGAAGCACATGGATGACTCGTTAGCTGGGAACCATGCTGCCTTCCATGTCACACCTTGACCAGCCCTCGTGGACACACACCCCTCTGAGAATCAGTTTGGGTTGGAAGGGACCTCAGAGATCACCTCATTCCACCCCTGCCATGGGCAGGGACACCTTCCACTGTCCCAGGCTGCTCCAAGCCCCAGTGTCCAGCCTGGCCTTGGACACTGCCAGGGATCCAGGGGCAGCCACAGCTGCTCTGGGCACCCTGTGCCAGGGCCTGCCCACCCTCCCAGGGAACAATTCCTTCTCCATATCCCATCTAAACCTAACCTCCTTCAAGACCTCAAAGGTCTTCATTCCTCCCTTTGACCAAGCTACACAGGAGTTCCTCAGTAAAAATCCAGCTGCTTTTTTTGGCACCTTCTCTCCTTCCACCACAGGTAGAACAACTCCAGCCGCTGAATCACACACGCACCTCAGCACTGACACACTGCTCCAATGGCCTCATTCCACAGCCTGAGGATGCCAGAAAAGTCTCTGCTGCCTTTCCAACCTCTGTTGTTATTATTTTATTACTACTATTACTGCCACTTAGTACCTCCCCTCGATAATGAGTAGTGGAGTTAGAAGGCAGCAGCATGGGCAGCAGGGGAGGGGGGATTCTGCCCACTCTGGTGAGACCCCCCTGGAATTCTGTGCAGCTCTGGTGCCCTCAGCATAAGAAGGACATGGAACTGTTGGAGCAGGTCCAGAGGAGGCCATGGAGTTGCTGAGGGGACTGGAGCACCTCCCCTGTGGAGCCAGGCTGGGAGAGCTGGGCTGCTCAGCCTGGAGAGGAGAAGGTTGTGTGGAGACCTCAGAGCCCCTCCCAGGGTCTGAAGGGACACAGGGAAGCTGGAGAGGGACCCTGCAGCAGGAACTGGAGGGACAGGACACAGGGAATGGGTTCAGAGTGCCAGAGGGCAGGGACGGATGGGATGTGGAGAAGGAATTATTCCTTCCTTGGAGAGCAGGCAGGCCCTGGCACGGGGTGCCCAGAGCAGCTGTGGCTGCCCCTGGATCCCTGGCAGTGTCCAAGGCCAGGCTGGACGTTGGGGCTTGGAGCAGCCTGGGACAGTGGAAGGCGTCCCTGCCCATGGCAGGGGGTGGGATAAGATGAGCTTTAAGGTCCTTCCAACCCAGATAGGTTCCATTCCACCATTCCCTGACTCTGTGCAGCGGGATTTTTGTGCTCACAGGTGAGGGAAGACATTTCCAAAAGCCTGGAGCAGGCACAGGTGCAGGACCAAGGTAAGATGAGAGTGGAGGCCCTGGCCACACCTGCCCTGAGGACAGAGCCCGCACTCTGTGCCAGCGGCCGTGGCACGGACAGAGCATCCCAGCGCAGGGAGGGAGCAGCACCCGCTGGGCTGCCTTTCACAACTCACATTCCGCTCGTGCACGGCCGGCAGCAGCACTGGGAGGCAGCCTAACCCACGGCCAGGGAGGGCACACGCCAGCAGAGCCGGCCACAGGCTCGGGCTTCCAGGCGGCTGCCACGGCGGGGAAAGGCGTGGGCTGGGCGGTCACGGGCCGCAGGTGGGGAGCGAACACCTCTCTGGGCAATGCCCGTGGCTCTGGCCAAGCACAGGCCTGGCACCGGCTCTCCCCCACACCGCTGGCTGCTGCTGAGACCTTCAGCTCGGGGCTTTCCCACGAGGGACACTCAGCCTGGTGCTTTCCAGACAGCCCTGCAGGGCTTTTGCGAATTGCCCCTTGCTAACACGACCCCTTTAGCACCTCAGGGCCGTGAGGAGGCTGCCTGGGCCACTGTCACTTTTCACAGGGAGTGGAATGACCAAGTGTCTCCCATCCAGGCAGGCCTGACCTGTCCTTGGCACGTCCTTGGAGAGCTCGGCATGATGCTGAGGCTTTGTAAAGGTGGTAGAGCCCGAGCTTTTTTGTTGCACCAGGAACCCTTCTAAAGGACCCTGGGAGCTCGGAAATGACCCTAGGGATTAGGAAATGACCCCGGGAGTTGGGAAATGACCCTTTACAATGAAAAGCTGTTGGCATTATTTTTATTTCACTGTGGCTATCATGAGCTCAAGGTGCAACTCCATAGCTGGAATTCCCCCACACGCCAGTCCGGCCACATCTAGAAACGCAATCCTAATCCTTGGCAAGCATGAAAGTCACGGCCACACGGAGAGAGGGAGGGAGGGACCACGGCAGTGATCAGCGCACATCTGCTAATTGGAGGGCACATGACGAGGCACGGCACGGTGCGGGCGTGGCTGGGCTCTGACACAACGTGGTCCTTTTAACTCTGGCGATACAGAGCCACCAGCACTGCCACCGCCAGCACTGCCACCGCCAGCACTGCCACCGCCAGCCCGGCCAGACGCACCAGCGGGCTCTGCCTGGTAATGTATTGACCTCCGTGTCACTCGCATTCGTGTCCTTCCGGCGCTGCCCCGAGGGGCAAAAAGCATCGGTCGCTCTTTGTAATCTCCGGTCTTAGCCCGCATCTTGATGGTACCACGGGGAGGTTCGCTGGGGATGTTTCAGAGGGCAGGGAGGTCTCGTGGTGTGGGAGATCCACGGGGAGGAGAAGGAAGGAGGCAGAGAGCAGTTCACAGTTCATGCTGCTGGGCTGAAGTTGAGCTCTTGCTTTTGAGAGCCTGGCAAAACGTTAGAAATGATCAATAATATTAACTGTGTGTATTAAGAACAGGCCTCTGCTCAGCTCAGGAGCCCCTAAGGTGATCACGAGGGTTTCTGGTTTTTTCAGGCTACACTTACTTAACAAACAGCCTTCCTGTGAGGCTCTACCAGTTTCAGTTCATAGGATCCTTCTGTTTACAGTGAGTTTTGGGTACAGAAGCTAATCTATAGAGAAACAGGAAAAATATAGACACAGTCACAGCCCAGCCACCCTAAACATGCTCCTTCCATAGCACCAACTCCCCCTTTAGCTTCATCTCCTCTGTGAGACAACTGGCCCAAAGGTACTGGTTTAGTTCTTGTATTGCACAGCTGGTTCTCCTCTTCTTGCCATTAAAAATATAAAAAAGGGTCCTGCCTAGTGCCTGATCCCATCTGTACAGAGGAGTATGAAAATTCTCATGTGGACCATAAAGAAAACTGAAATTGGGATTTCCCTCCACTTTCCTGGCCCAGAAGATGCTGTGTGACCTTCAGATATGTGAGGAACTTAACTCATCATAGCCAAGTAGAAACAAACATTCATATCATTCATATCAATTCTGATAATAATAATAATAATAATAATAATAATAATAATAATAATAATAATAAATGATAACAACACCAGCATTGGTGTTGCTGGTTTTGTTGTTGTTGCTATTCCTATCATTACTATCATTATCATTACTTTTGTTGTTGTTGTTGTTGTTGTTGTTATTTACACAGGCACGAGATGTGGCTGTTCATTGCAATCCTGGTTTTCATACAAGCACCCACCAGCTCCGAAGGTGCCACCGAGCAGAAAAAGGCCCTGAACCCCGAGACCTTCATGAACACTGTAAGTCAGGAGAACTTTGAATTTCCAGTCCGGAAGTCTGGGCACGTTCAGCTGGAGGAGAGAGGGTTGGAGGGCTCGTGGAGAGGGCTGGTGGTGTTGAGCTGCTCTGATATGACACTGCCTCCATGCCATCATTAACAAGCTGCTCCTCCTCCTCCCAGCAGAATTAAGTGCAATTATCAGGAGGGCAGTTAGAGATGGGGATAACCCCAGACTGGATTTGATCAGATATCTCCCCAGAGGGTAGAAATTTGTGCGTGGCTCCTCTCCTTCAGCTGCAGCAGATCACTCAGGGCCATGTCCAGCTGAGCCCTGGGACACTCTGAAGCTGGGTTTAGCTGGACTCGGGACATGAGCAATAACTTTGCTGCAATTCGTCTTTCCTGCCAGCCTCGTGACAAAGGGAGCACACAGCCACATGTGGGCAGGACCACAGCTGGGTTTCACCAGGTGGAAACTTCGCAATCTGTGGAGTTTTCGGCAGAAATAAAGCTCAGGCAGAGCCTCAGGAGCCCTGCAGTGAATCCCATGGGGTTCATCCCATTGCCCTTCCAGTCGGCCCAGCTCGGCAGGTTCCGTCTGCCCCACCACCTTATCTGCCCGGCGCATCAGCTGGGAGCCTGATGTGACATGTGCTGCTGCCAGGCGTCAGGAAATCGGTGCCAGCCGTCAGGAAAGTAGGCTCAGGCGTCAGTAAATCCTTTCGGTTTCAGCATCTGGAACCATTCCAAGCCCTGCAGCCGCCCACGGCTGAGCGTCTCCTCTTCCCCTGGGCAGATGACCGGGGCGGGATTCGGACAGAGCATCCTCTGTCACAAAAAACATCAGCTGGCCCAGAGACACCTCGGGCAAAGCCACGTCCCAGAACTCCGGTTTTGCCAAGGGATGTGCTCTTCAAGTCAGACAGGCACCTTGGCTACAGGAAGCTTTTTCACATGGGTTTTTCTTCCCCCCAGAGCCAAATCATCTGCCACAGAGGGTACCCCAGCGAGGAGTACGAAGTTCTGACTCGTGATGGCTACTACATCCACCTGAACAGGATTCCTCATGGAAGAGAAAAGCATAACAGCAGAGGTATGGCTCTGTTTCACTCAGAGCCAGCAAAAAAAAGCCCTGAACATCAGCAGGTGAATGGATGAACCTGGCCAGGCCGGGGGAATTGTCATTGTTAAAGCAAAAACACCGAATCCGTGGGGTTTCTCCAATTTATGGCCAAAGCTGTAGCACCAGGACATGTCATCAAAATGCCCGTTTTGCCTGTCCTCTGGCAGTGCAAGGAAGAGGCTTTACTGGCCTTTCTTTGGGGTGAGTGAATAGAGGGAACCTGGTTCAATGAACTGTGCTGTTTCTTTTGCACCCAGGGGCCAAGCCAGTCGTGTTCCTCCAGCACGGGATATTTGGAGAAGGCAGCCACTGGGTGGAAAACCTGGCTAACAACAGCCTTGGCTTCATACTGGCAGACTCTGGCTACGACGTGTGGCTGGGAAACAGCCGGGGCACGAGCTGGTCCCGCAGGCACCAGCACCTTTCAGCTGACCAGGTGGAATTCTGGGATTTCAGGTGGGCTGGAGCGCGTTACAAAAGCCCCGCAGTGCTCTCTGCCTGCCACCAAACTCTAGGCAGAGGTGGGTGCCTCTGAGCAGGCAAGTCAGAGCACCTAAAGCTGGCACAGCCTCCCCCGGGGAGGATGCAGGCACCGGAGCAGACCTGCCTGCTGACACGGTGCCAGCACCTCCCTGCAGCTGCTGAGAGCACGGGGCGCTGCTGCCTGCGTGGGGACAGGCAGAGACATCGGCCCTGCCTCAGGGGCACCCGCGGGGACACCACTGAGATGTCCTCAAGTGTCACTGCCACCTCCCTTGCTCCTAGACCTTGTTGAAAACGGCTTTTTAAGCTGCTACTGCCTCTCCAGAGCTGAACTTTGGAGCAGATTGCCCCAGCTCCTAAACAGGCTTTTAGAAGAACCTCACACAGCAGGTGTGCCCCTCACCAACAGGCACACGGGCAGGACCTGGTGCTCCACTCCCCCCTGGGAAGGAGCATGCCAAGGAGCAGAGCTGGTGCTGTAATGCCGGTGGGAGCCAGCTCTGGGTCTGCAGAGAGGCTGGGCATGGCACTGAAATGCTGGCTGGGTCCTGCATGGCCCATTTACTGCTCACCATGGCCGTGGGAGGACTAACCCCTCTCAGGGGACAATGATGCCACGGCAGGAAGGATCCATGCCAGGAATTTCCTCCTGGAAAATCAGCGCCGGATGTCAAGCCGGGCAATGCAAGGCAGCCAGATCTTGAGGCAGGTGAGTTTTGCCTCCTGTTGCTGCCCCATGACCGGCGTCCCCCTCGTGTGTTGCAGCTTCCATGAGATGGCAATGTACGACCTGCCGGCCGCCATCGACTTCGTGCTGCAGAAAACGGGGCAGAGGCAGCTGCACTATGTTGGCTACTCCCAGGGCTGCACGATCGGTGCGTTCCGAGGGCTTGCCCACCGCCCTGGCTCGAAAAGCTTCATTGTGGTGTTTGTCAGCACAAAGCACTGGGGTCCCCTCCACGTGGGCCCAAGAGCCACTGCAGCGCCTGCTCAGCCAAGGCAATAAAAGTGTTGCCTCCCTTTGGGCGTCTCTTGCACCAGCGTTTAGCAGGAAGGTGGCGAGAGATCTCAGATTCCCAAGTGGAGATCATTAATTAACCAGACCCGGGTCCAAGTGAGCCCTCGGATTAAGCGCCTGAGGAAAGATGGAGCAAGCCTGAGGTTGTTCTTCTGTTTTCTCAGCCTTCATTGCGTTTTCATCCATGCCCGAACTGGCTCAGAAGGTCAAAATGTTTTTTGCCCTGGCTCCAGTAGTGACAGCCAAGCATGCCAGAAGTCCCATCATGAAGATGCTCTTCCTCTTGGACAACGATCTCAAGATGATTCCGGTAAGGGATTACTCCATGCCCTTCTGCCCCAAAACTCACTGGTTCTGGAGAAGGGATCGTGTCCGGACACAGCCCCTGAGGCTCTCTGACACAGCAGAAAACAGTTAATTCCTGCTGATGTATCAGCACAGACACGATTCAGGTGCACATATCGTCCTGGGTGGCCACTCTGTTGAGCTCATGTCTTCCTTCCATCTGTAGGATGAAAGTGGTCTTTATATGGGGGCACTTGTGGGGGCCCTTGACTAAACACCTGGGAAAGAGCAGCTTTGCCCTGCTGATTCCATGAAAACCAGACCCAGTGCCTGGGGGGGAGGTGGTGGGAAAGAGGAGAGTTGTGAATACTGATTTCCCTGGTGTGTGTTCGGCCAGCATCAACTCCTTGATGCAAGGAGCTGTACACGTCTCCGTGGGGCAGGGGGGAGTGGGCCGGACCCCTGGACATCCCCTCAGTGCCTGGCTGGTGGGACGGCCCAGGGGCCGGGCTGCGGGCAGGGAAAGGCAGGAAAGGCAGGAAAGGCGCGTGTCCCTTCGCTCCCGCAGCTGCTGCTCGGCAGAACGGACGCGGCCCTGCGCGTGAGGAAGCTGTGGCGGTTCCTCCCGGAGCTGTGCCGGCACACGCTGCTGCACAGGCCCTGCGGCAACCTCCTCTTCCTGCTGGGCGGCCACAACGAGAAGAACCTCAACATGGTGGGTGTGCCATTCCGGCGGGGACCAGGGTCCCAGGCCTGCCGCGGCCACTCGCCCCCAGCGCTCACAGCATGGGCAACACGTGTCCCTCTGCCAGCTGCTCCTCCCCCTGGCACAGGAGCAGCCCCCAGGCTCTGCTGGGTGGATGTCAGTGGCCATGTGGGCCTTGGTAACCCCTCTGAGTTTGGGCAGAGTGTCCCTGCGAGCACCCCCGGGTGGGTGCAGCCTCGGCTCTGACCCGCCCGCTGAAGCAGCACCTGGGCGGCCTCAGGTGAAATCTTTATCAATTCATAAATCCAGGTGGTCACTGAGGCCTTGAGCACAGCCCCTGAGCCCGGGTAAAGTGTCTCACGGAGCTCGGCCTTCACCCCCATCACTCTCCTCCCGGCGCTGTCTCACAGCAATTGGTTTTTAACGAAAATTATATTCCTGAAGCTGGTCCAGCCCTTCAGGCAGCGTGACTCAGCAGTGGCTGCTCTGGGAAACACCTGGCAGCTGCCACCCTGGCTCCCACCTGCCGGGAAGCAATGACAGCTGGGATATGTTTCCTTGCAGACACGGCTGGACGTGTACACATCCCACTATCCCGATAGCACCTCTGTCAAAAACGTGATCCACTGGGCCCAGGTAGGACCCCTGGCACACAGATGCTTCACCCCTGGCATGGTCCCTTCCCTGAGAGTCTGCTGTGCCCAGGGCAGGCGTGGCAGTTCAGGGATCTCGGACATTGGCAGCTCCCGAGAAAGTAAAGGCAAGAAACGAGGTGGGACAGAAGAGGTGCTGGATGCAGGATGAGCTGCCCTGGTGCCTCTGGGGACCAGGGGACACTGCTGCAGCGTGTGCCCTGCGCCGTGCCAGGATGGGGGGGCCACAGATGGATGCTGAGACCCCCAGTTTGGGCCCCCCAGCAATTCCCAAAGCACAACTCGGGGACACCGTGGTGTTGGTGGGTGGGAGCCCAAGGAGAGGCTGGGAGAACTGGATGAGGGGGTAAACAGGGACCCAAAAGCATCCAAAGGGGTCCTAGGCACCCTGGAGATGGACTCTGCAGCTTCGGCACTGGCCCTGCTGGAAACAGGGTCAGGCTGGAGGCCCTCACCCACGTGCCTCCTTGCAGAGCCAAATTACAGGCAATGGAAGCTGGGAAAGGGTGATCAGGTTGTTGGAGGAACTGCAGCAGCACCCTGCACACGCAGCTGGTGGTGAGCAGGATTTCAGGGGGAAGAGCGTGGCACCAGGGCAGTCAAGGAGTCACATGCAGCACCTTGGTTTGTCATCCCACGGCGAGGCACACGCCTGGAGCCGGAGGAGCACCCTCTCGTGATGGGTCCCTCAAGGGGCTGGGAGATGCCATACCCACGCAGGGGCACTCGCTGGCGTCCCACAGCAGATCCGTGCTGTCCTCCCAGGTGGTGAAATCGGGAGAGTTCAAAGCCTTTGACTACGGCAGCAAGAACCCGGCCGTGTACCAGCAGGTAGGAGCTGCAGCGGCGGCGCTGGCAGCTGGGGACGCCGGGGTCTGGCCAGGGTGGGGCAGGGACAGGACGGCCTGCAGGGACTGAGAGCCCCCCGTGCCCCCCAGGACACCCCGCCCCTGTACCGCGTGGAGGACATGCCGGTGCCCACGGCGGTGTGGTCGGGAGGGGCGGACTGGGCAGCCGACTGGAGAGACGTCCTCCTGCTGCTGCCCCGCATCGCCCACCTCGTCAGCTACACCCACATCCCCGACTGGAACCACTGGGACTTCGTCTGGGGCCTGGACGCCCCTGGGCGCCTCTACAGCAGCATGCTGAGGCTGATGGAGGGGTCCCGGTAGAGCGGTGGCTCCCCGAGGAGGTGCCGGGGGCCTGGCCCCTGTCCCGCGGCTGACAGCCCGAGGACAGGGTGGGACACTCCCTGCCGTCCCCTCCTTCCTGCTGGCCTGACACGCTTGTGGTGGTGGTGCTTCCCACGCATCCCTTGGCTGTTGGGGTCTGTCCTGCTTGTGGGACGGCTCCTCGGGGACCGGTGGCACCGTGCTGGGAGGGCAGCACCGGGGTCAGCCGAGGCACCGGGGCGGGCAGGAGCCACCAGCCCTAATGGAAGGTCCCCAAGGGGATGGTGCTGACCCTGAGCTGTGCCGGGGGACGTGGGGACCCTGCCATGACCCCACAGTGGCTGCCCAGTTGGATTAGAGCACCCAAGCCCTGAGGAGGTGGGAGGGAGCTGGGCCTGTTGAGTCCGGCTGTGGGGGACAGGCTGAGAGCAGCCCCCAGCCGTGGCACAGAAAGGGGTGGAGGGGATGGAGGAGGCCAAACGTTTCTTGGCAGCAGCAACAGGTGATGCAACGAGGGGCTCTGGCCCCAGACTGCAGCCCAGGGGGGTTCAGGTTGGATTTGGAGAATCCTTTTTCCCCAAGACAAGTCCCCAGAGACGTGCAAGGTCTCCATCTGGGCCAAGCCAGGCACTTGCCTGCATTGTTTGGGCTGGGACTCAGAGGCCAAAGGTCCCCAGGAATGGCTGCTTGGCTCAGCACCAACACACTGGGAATGATCATCCCTCAGCCCCGGGAGCTGGTGACCCCAAACGCCCTGGGCTGGGTTGCAGGGCCACCGTCCCCCCAGGAAGCTGCTGCCAGGCCAATGTCCCGAGGCCGTGTGTTCCCACCCTGCTGCTTCCCGCAAACCTCCAAAATAAACGCTCAAAGGGGATTTCAGGAGCCTGTGCTCAACACCCCCAGCTCTTCCTTGCATGTGAGTATTTTCCGGGAAGCTGCCAGGGCCAGCAGGGACACAGTAACTGCAGAGGCAGCTGGCACAGCTGGGTGGCACAGTGGGTTCTCCGAGGGTCCCAGCTGGGAGCATCCCACTACATCCCAGTACTCCACCCCACCCCTGGGCAGGCGGCCGGAACGCTTGCTGGCAAAAAAAAACCCCACCAGACAGCCTTGGGAGTGCAGAGTCTCGTTGTATCCATGAAGGTTTGGGAATCACGGGCGGGCAGGAGCGCTGGGACTGGCCTTGGGGCAGCTCTGCTGGGATGTGTGTGCTGGGACAGCAGGATGATGGGCATCCACGGCTCCTGAACCGTGCCAGGCTGGCTGGCCGCGGTATCAGGTGGATGAGCGGGAGCGGAATGCGGCGAGGAGGAGGGTGGGGAGGTGGTCGCAGGGCTGCCCCTACAGGAGGGGTCCCCTCTCCCACGCCGGCCTTCTCCTGCCCTCCGTGGGCGCACGCAGCTGGTTCATCAGTGCACCGGGACCCACGGGCATTCATCCCTCCGTTCCCCCAGCCCTCCTTCCGTCCACTGCCCATGCCTCCCTCCATCCCGTCCGTCCTCGGGCCGCTCCAGGGGCGGTGCCGTTGGCGGCGGGCGGTGCCAGCGGCGGCGGAGGGCGGTACCGGCCGGCGCGGGCGGCCATGGAGGGCGGCGGGCGGCGGGTGG
>VZRR01000703.1:55836-69294 GCA_013398015.1 Oreocharis arfaki | reverse complement strand
TGGGATGGGATGGAGGAGCAGGGCTGTGGTGCCAGGGAGTGCTCATCCCCCAATCTGCTCCAGTGCCCAGGCACTCCAGAGTGTCCCCAGGAGTGCCATCAGGGACGAATTAATGGGATCTCCCTCTGATCTAACATCTGGAGGAGCTGATCTCCTGCAAGGACCTCCCACTTCCAGGTGTATTCCTGGCAGCTTCAAAGGCCCTGCTTTTGAAAAGGGAAGATTTGGTGGTTTCCAGGGCAGATGCTGAGATAAGAAGGAGCTGGGCTCGGTGGCACCTCACCACACAGACCTCCAGAGGAGGCTGCTATATTTAGATCTGCTATCTGCATGTATGCATAATCAAGTGGCTCGCTACATTATTCACAGAAATATGCAAACGAGATTTACGTGCCGTGCATTCTCCAGGCTCTAATTTGAGAAACACGTTCCGGCAAATTCCGAGCGGGTTCTGGGAGGAAAATGAGCCAACTTGTAAACTGGAACAAACTACAGAAGTAATTCTTCGGGAATTATCACAGCCTCGGACTCGCACACAACTGGAGCTGAGAGGACGCCGAGGGAACAGCCAGCACGTTACTCACAGTCTTAATATTGCTTAAAAGTTTATTCTCCTCACATTGGCCCTGCTTAGCACAAGAATCACCTAATTGTCTAATAAGTACATGCAAAATTACTTCTAGTGGGTGCCGTGTCATATGCAAATTGAGCCTGTTAGTGGCTTTTCAGTGATAGCAGTCAAAATAATTATACTTGCTGCTCACAGGAACAGCCACTGAACACCACGGGGCAAAATGAGGTTTTACGAACAAGAAAAAAAAAAAAGGGCAAAAAAAATATAAAATTCCGTGTTTTCTTCGCTGCTCAATATGCATAAAAGTACCTGCAGGAATATTGTGCTAAAAATCTGCCGTGCAGCCCCACAGAGCACACTTTTAATAACAATTGTATCATCACCCGCTAATCCAAAACTGACACTGTTTGTCCTCAGGTATTTGCAGAATTCTGCTTTATCGCTCATGATTGGAAAAATGCAAATTATGCTTTTTTCCTTCTATTTTCCATTCACCCAGCAAGTGAGAAAGCCTTTCTAACTCATTAAAAAGCTCATTTGTCACATTCCTTTTCAATTAACTTCGCCCCTTTGTTTTCCACATTTAATCCGTTTCTGAAAGGCATTGCCTCCCGCCAGCTCCAAACCCCTGCCTGCCAGGGAAGGGACCAATCCTGACCCACTGGTGCCACACAGAGCAAGGCTTTCCCACTCCCATCCTCCTCCGTTCTCCACTCTTTTGGAGAGAGCCCAGAGGAGGCACCAAATGATCCAAGGGACGGAGCAGCTCTGCTGGGAGGGAAGGATGGGAGAGCTGGGGGTGCTCACATGGAGAGGAGAAGCTTTGGGGTGAGCAAATTGTGGCCTCACAGGGCCTGAAGGAGCTGACAGGAAACACTGAGAGGGACTGGGGACAAGGGATGGAGGGACAGGACACAGGGAATGGCTTCCCAGTGCCAGAGGGCAGGGCTGGATGGGATATTGGGAAGGAATTGTTCCCTGGGAGGGTGGGGAGGCCCTGGCACAGGGTGCCCAGAGCAGCTGTGGCTGCCCCTGGATCCCTGATCTGGCCAAGGCCTCCTCCTCTTCCTCCTCCTCCTCCTCATCCTCCTCCTCCTCCAGATATGTGGCAGCAGAGACATGTCCCACATGGACATTCCAGACACCTCATTAAGAAATTTATGCTTTAACACTGGTGGAAATCGGCTTTGTGCCTTCCTTCCCTGTTGGACTTGTGCAGAAAGGGTCAAAGTTTCATTTGAGCTTCTATGAAATATTTGGTAGCCTTGGATGGAGAATGTCCTTCACACAGAAAGCATCATAATTGGCCCCAAATCGTTGAGCATACCTAGAATTTGTTAAAAGGGAAAGAACAGCAGCAGGAAGCCATAAATGTTTGAACTTCTGATGTCTCCAAGCTGCTGGAGATACCAGTGGCATTAAAAACAAGGCTTAGGGGTTTAGGCAGCTCTAGTGCTAAATAAAGAAGTCTCGTTGCATCCACACTCCACTATTACTGCTATTAGACAACTCTTCTTTCTCCTCTCCCTTTCTCTGCCTTTTCCCATCCACCTGCAGAATTGCCATGTCAGGACTCAACCAGGAAAAGATTTCTCTCTCCCTGAGTGTTGGTGTGAAATTGCCTGGGAGATCAGCACAGTGAGGGACAGCTCTGTGTCCTCTGTCAGTGCACACAAAGCTCTTCACAGAAGCCACAAGTGGGAGTAGGAAATTATTACTATGAGACCACTCAGAAATGTTGGTTGAAACCTGGAACAGGAAATATTTTTGTTCCTGTTCTTCCAGGATTTTTTTCCCCAAAAAAGCTGAGTACAAAGCTGTTTATGGAAATTAATTCTAATGGCTTCATAGAATCTTCTGTTCCCACTGTAATACTTCACATTACACAAGCCTTGCCACAAAGGAGATAATAGGCATGGGATATATTGAATTAGTAGATAAAGTTCTTATCTGTTCCTCTACATTACTTCCCTGGGTCTGAAATGACAAGTCATAGTTATTAAAACCATGGCAAATTGCCTGTGATTAACAAGGAAATAAATATATTATCCTAATAGAATTATCTCCTCTATCTGCAGCCCTTGACAATTTCTGACAACCGTCCCTGAAAAACACTTTGCATTCCAGTTACCCGGGGTCTGAGGAGAACGTCCTCAGCCATTAATGAACTGACCTTGCAATTAAAGCACATCCTACAGAGCTGGATCCCTCCTGCTCTGGGGGCCTCGTGGGACAGAGGGGAACTTCAGGAGTCTCCTGGAAGGGAACAGGAATTCACCCATGAGGGACTGGGCATGAACAGCTGTGAATTTTCAGTAAAGAATGCTATAAATAAAATATGAGCTGAAAGAGGGCAGGTTTAGATGGGATATTGGGAAGGAATTGTTCCCTGGGAGGGTGGGCAGGCCCTGGCACAGGGTGCCCAGAGCAGCTGGGGCTGCCCCTGGATCCCTGGCAGTGCCCAAGGCCAGGCTGGACATTGGGGCTGGGAGCAGCCTGGGACAGTGGGAGGGGTCCCTGCCATGGCAGGGGTGGCACTGGATGGGATTGAGGGCCCTTCCAGCCCAAACCATTCCATGATGCCGTGAAATATCGGGAACTCCTGGATTTTCTAAAACAGTAAACATTCCAAGTTGAGAATTAAGTGTCTTTCTAATCTTAACCACGGGAGGTTTATAAACTGCTCTCCCACGCACAAACGACCCCTGAATCTCTTGCAGACCCTCCTGCCACCACAGAGCAGAGGGCTCCAGCTGTGCCTCCACAGCCCCAGCCAGGCTGAGGCTGAAGCCAAGCCACAAAGCCAGAGAGGGACCCAACACATCACGAGCGCTGGGCCCGTTCAGAGCCCAGGCACTGTCCAAGGCTGGCTATCCCAGTGCCACGGGCTTCCAAGCTTTTGGGTGGAGACAGGCTCACACCAGCCCGGCCTGAGCAGGCTGGACACCCCCACAAGCTGCTCCCCAGCCCGCTGGTCCCTCAGAGGGAACACCAACACAGAGCTCTCCCCCTCGGAGCACCCGACCCAAACCAGCTGCACCCAGGGGTGCTCAGAGAGCAGAGCCCGCTCAGGAAGAGCCTCTGCAGTGGGATCAGCCCTTATTTTGGTTGTGCAAGGCAGGTTTAAAAGCCAACACAACGTTCAGATCCTTTTCTTCCATCCTTATCAAGACAGGAGACCTGCAGCGCTCCCCAGCACGGCGCTGGGAAAGGGGGGCCAGCAATGCTTCAGACTGCAGCTGTTCAGAGCAGAGATTCCACAGAGGATGCTCCCTCTGGAGAAGCTAAAACCAAAACTGCATTATGGCTTGGAGGGAAGTGCTCCTGTCTCCAGCCAGGCCCACTGAGGGATTTGTGAGCAGCAATAACAGAACTTGTGTCACAGAAGCACGAGGAGTATTTCGGAAACGATTGTCAGGATGGGAATCCTGTTTCTCTTGGCGCCAAACAAACACACAGCAATGAGTATTTTCCTAATAACAGGAGATTTAAGCTGGAAATGGGAACTGGAGAGAGCAATGAACAGCATCCAGCCCCAAATTCCAGCAGGGCCAGAGTGACTGGGTCAGGCAGCAGCAGGAGCCAGGGCCCACCCACTGCCAGCAGAGGATGTGTGGACCACTCTCATTTCAGTTTTACCACTGGCAGTGACAGCTGGACAGACAATAAAAAGAAAATGAGGCCTGGGTGAGCCATGGCTTTGGAGAACACGGGATCAGGAGTCAGTGGGAAGCCACATCTCAGCACCCCGGGGTCTTACAGCACCCTTGCCCTCCTGGTACTGCTCAGGTTTCCCATTTGGGTGTGGAAACCATCAGCGCCACCGATGCACCAGCACTGCTTGGTGTTTAAATACTTCCTAAGTACAGCCAAAGCTCTTGCAGAAACTTCTTACTCTGACAAATTCGGCTTTCCTGCAGTCAAGCCAGCCTAAAAAACAGCCTCTGCGTTCCTTTAATGAGGCTTCCCTTAATATTTAGACCAAAATATTATGATTGTAGTTATTAATTAGGCATTCCCTAAGTGCTGTTTATCTTCGTATTTGAGTCATTTCCTGAGAGTATCTTCATGAAAGCACCTGCCAATTCGGCTCCAGAAATCACACACAAAACCAATCTGCATTTTCCAGTCACGCCCCTTCTGTTCTGAGTAATGACAGCTTAAATCAGTCATCGGCAACGCCGGGCTCGCCGCGGCACAGGCAGGAGCGCTGACACGGAAATCGATGCTTGCACTCGCGAATCGATGAGGGGCTGGGGAGGGACCCTTTGAAGGCTTCACCCAACAGCTGTGCCCTGACGAGCCACGGGCTCCAATTACAGCAACAGCCAGTACAGAACAAACGAGACAGAGAAATCGAGTTTTAAAAAAAATCCCAAACAACAATTTAAAAAAAAAAACAAACAACAAACAAAAACAAAAAAAAAAACACCCCAACAACTCCCTAAACTCAGCAGAGAAAGGAATAATCCTGAATCTAATTCATCCCTTGTAAGTACCACCCACCAGCACGTTACTGAGCCAATGCACCAAGTAACCTTTGTAATCAAAGCTAGTAAGGAGAATAAACGATCTAAAGAACAGATCCAAGATTAATAATAATAATATTAATAATAAAAAAACGTTCTAAGCAGATGTTCTCATTCTTTTATTTCTGTGTGTTGCTACCAAAGCAGCCCTGCANCTGTGTGTTGCTACCAAAGCAGCTCTGCACTGGAATGCCTTCACTGGAATGCCTTCCAGATCAGCTGGCACCTACGGTTTAAAAACATTCCTGTGATAACACAAGTGTAAAATGGTCGTTGTAACTGTTTAATTACCCACAAGAGAGGTTATGCTACCAAATCTTATATTATAATCACAGGTGTTGAAGTCCTAGGCCGTGAGCCTCAGCACAGAGGTGGAGCACAGGAGGCTCAGGGGGGACCTTGTGGCTCTGCACAACTCCCTGACAGGAGGGGGCAGCCGGGGGGGGTCGGGCTCTGCTGCCAGGGAACAGGGACAGGAGGAGAGGGAACGGCCTCAGGCTGGGCCAGGGGAGGTTTACTTTCAATATTGGGAAAATTTCCTCCTGGGAAGGGCTGCCCAGGTGAGTCCCCATCCCTGGGGGGGGTTTAACAGCCCTGTGGATGTGGCACTTGGGGACACGGGGCAGTGGTGGCCTGGGCAGAGCTGGGAATGGTTGGCCTCGATGGGCTCAGAGGGATTTTCCACCCGCAGTGCCTCTGCAGCTCTGTGATTTCCAGGTGTGCAGCAGCGAGGTTTCCAAAGCGCTCCGGACTCGCTCCGGAGAACACGGGCAGAAGCAGCAGGGAGGCAGATCGGAGCCACAGAAGTGTCAGGGGGAAGGGGCCTCTGGAGACCACCTCATCCACCCCCCGGATCGATTTATAGATGGATCTGTTTGTCAGTGGATGTATTTGCAGATGGATCTCTGTCTCTGCAGCTCGCAGATATTCTACAACAGGTGGGAGATGACAGAGCCCTGCTGAATCCCTGCATTAATTCCCTGCGCCCTGCTGAGCTCACACGTTTCAGGTCTGCCTCTAACCTGGCCCTGCTGGCTCTCAGCAAGGCTGGACTGTGCCCAGGGTCCCCAGCAGGAGCCCCGGGGGCACCACCTGCCCCAGCACAGGACAGACACACCCGGGATAAAGGGATGAGCTACGGGCAGAGCAGGAGACACTGAGCACATCCTACAGCCGAGAGGAAACGAGACTGGGTCAGCACCTGCCCAGCCAGGGAAAGCATGAGGGAAAACAGATTATCCAGCATCTAAATTTCATCTCTTTACCTCCACGCACCTGAATTCTGAACACACTTGGGGTGAACTTATAAACTGTTTAAGGCAATTAATTCCATCCCATACTCGGGAGAAGGGCAGCACAGGTCAGCTGGGCTCTTGGAATGAGGAGAGGATCGTGCATCACATGCAGTGTGCCCGGCAGAAAGAACATCCCTACCAGCTCAAGGTGGCACCTGCAGCTCTAAAACATCACATTTGTATTGGATTTGTCAGTTATCCATCTTCCAATCAATACTTCAAACACAAGTTTACTGAAATTCATTTCTGTAGCAAATCCAAGCATCATGTACACTGCAAAGTGTTTTTTTGAAACAGAACACGATGTACGCTGTTTGGAAAAAAATCCTTAGTTTTAGAGGAAATTGTATTGCGTGAAAGAGCAAAATTAATATTACTGAAAACCTTTCCATTGTGAGTTCTGAACAGCAGCCTCGAGCAAGGTGCCAAGGGAACACTCACAGAATCCAAAGTACTATTTCAGTTCTGGGTGTGACTCAGTTTCTACCTAAACTGAAATGACATTGGATGCAGCCTCGGCCATGGACACCCCACCTGCTCATCCAACCCCTCAATGGCTGAAAAAATCCGGGTATTAGCATAAAGTGGTGCTTTTAAATTCCCATTTGCGTGAAGGATCGCTCACCTGGGGGAGAAAAGGACATTTGTGTGCGCAGGCTGGGGCGGGGGCTGAGGCAGCATCATGGGAAAGCTGGAGGAGAAAACCTTTGAGTTAACCACCATCAGTGCCTTGGCAGAGCTAAGCTTTGAGAGAGGCCAGATCTTCTTTAAAAAGGGGAATTGAAACTTTAAACTGCCAGAGGGCAGGGCTGGATGGGATCTTGGGAAGGAATTGTTCCCTGGGAGGGTGGGCAGGCCCTGGCACAGGGTGCCCAGAGCCGCTGGGGCTGCCCCTGGATCCCTGGCAGTGCCCAAGGCCAGGCTGGACATTGGGGCTGGGAGCAGCCTGGGACAGTGGGAGGTGTCCCTGCCATGGCAGGGGGGGCACTGGGGGGGCTTTGGGGTCCCTTGCAACCCAACCCACTCTGGGAATGTGTGGTTCTGTGGAATATTCCAGAATTCCAATAACGTGTTTTCCAATCCTGTTCCCACAACACCAAAGCCATGGAGGATCTGGGAGCCTGGTGGTGCCTCAGACCCAAAGCTGTGGCCCCCACAGGAGCCGAGGAGCTCCAGACCCTTCCCAGCTCCGCTCCCTTCCCTGCACACATTCCCCATCCCTGCCCTGCAGGTCCCCAGGAGCCAAGGGGGAGTTAGCCCAGCAGGTACCCCACACACCCCAGTGAACACCCGTGGGGCTGCTGGGGCTTCACCACCATCCTTGCACAGCAATGGCACGTGACCTCCATGGGCCTAAACTGCGGCATTTTTGGTCAAAAATAAAGATACATCTGGGCAAGGAAGGGGGAGACGAAAAGCCTGAGTCAGTCTGGTCTCCAAATTAGAGGTGCTGGAAGAGAAGCCAGTCTGGGGACTGGTGAAAGGCTAAGGGTGGACCCTGGATTAGCTTCACCTCTGCTGTAATGCAGAACACCTTCTGATTTCGGGTTTTATTCATGGGGTTATTCTCTATCTGAAGGAACTATTTCCTCTCTGACCTGAGAAAAAAGACTTAGAACCCTCCTATTTAAACACTCACCTGACAAAAACCTTAATTTGCATTTGCAAGGCGAATGTTTTCCCCCACATAAAGCGACTGGAGGGAGCAGAGGTGCAGCAGCGAGCGCACTTCCCCTGCCCTTCAAGCAGCCCCGAGGGCCCTGTTCAGAGGGTTTGCCTGAGCACAGCCCTGGGGCCCGGGCTCAAGGACAAACCTGCTTCAAGGCTGAGCTGCTTTCTGCTGTCCTGCCTGGCTTTTGATGCTGTTGTAGCGGCAGCTGGTGCGGGGGCTGCAGATCCACACCAGCCCGGCTGGCCGGGGGCTCTCCCCAGCACAGAGGGGCTGCTCTGTGCCCAGCTCCTGCCACGGGAACGGCCTGGGTCTGGCAAGGGAGTGGAGCAACACCTTCAGGGGAAGGAACACGAACACGGGGACGTGTCACTCAGCCCAGGACAGGGCCCTGGGGGTGTCCCAGAGCTGTCTGTAGCTCCTCTGTCCGAGCTACAGCCGGGCCACAGGGGAGCAGAAGCAACTCCTCCCACACCTTAACATTTCAATCGTAGAATCATGGAATGGTTTGGATTGGGAAATTCAGAGGATCCCAGACTGGTCTGGGTTGGAAGGGACCTTCAATCTCATCTCATTCCAGCCCTGCCGTGGGCAGGGACACCTTCCACTAGCCCAGGTTGCTCAGAGAAGAATTTAACTTCATTTTCATGAACATATATCTTTCAATTTATCACCCAGACTTCCTTATTATGGCCTATTATGATCTGAGCTTTTTATAATTACCAATTTTTAAGCACAGTTCTGTCTCTTTTCCCCTCAGCTCAGATAAGGACTTATCTCCCTCAAGCAGACGGGGAACATCCCTGGCCAGCAGAGCCCACGGCTCAGCCCAGGTTTCCCAGCCCGGATAGCCCTGGCCAGTGCAGGGGCTCAGCCTCCAGCCCAGAGCCCTGGTGCCCTGCTCCCCTCCCAACAAACAGTGTTTCCTCCATCTGCAGCTGCTTTTTCTTAATCTCTCCTTCCTTCCACCCTGTTCAGTGTCTCCATCTCCTCCCACTCCTGCTCCCTCCGCTTGTTTCTCCTCAGAGCGATGTGATCGGCCTTTTTACCCCTTCTCCAAGCCTCCACCTCCTTCCCCTCCCTCTGTTCTTTATCTGCATCCTCAAACGCTGCCCCAGGAGGCTCCAAAAGCAGCGTCCCCAGCCCAGGCTGCTGTGCTGCCCCTGCAGGTGCAGCCCCTCCCTGTGCCCAGGTACCCCCAGCTCCCCCAGGGGACACAGGGACACCTTCCCTGTGTCCGTGGCTCCCGCTGGCCCCAAAGCCCTGCAGCACCAAAGCAGCAGCAGCAGCAGCAACCTCAGCTCCTGCTCCACATCTGCCAGCGGTGGGAGGCACTGCAGGGGCTCAATCCTGCCCTGTTTAGTTCTGTTTGTTAAATAACAGCCCTTTGTTTTTCACACCAACAACCCTCCAGGCTCTGTAACAAAGGTTATGGGTGGGGGTAAGTTATTTTCTTCAGAAAAGCACATCTCTCACTCCCTGTGCTGCTGTGTTCACCCCCCTTGCAGTGGATTTTAAGTGGTGTAACAGATTAATCGGTTCGTGGCTTATTCTCCAGTCTGACTTTTTTTTGGATTTTTAAGGGCTTTTATAAATGTTTAAGGTTGGATTGTGCAGAGGTGCAAAGCACACAACATAGCAATAAGAAAACCTGTAAAAATAGTAGTTCACACAAGTCAAACAAATACAGCATGGCGAGAGCAAGGTTAGAATCGGCACTTTAGGTAAACCTAGGAAAAGATGAGATTTTAGATGGATTTTTGAAAAGGGCAAATTTTGAAATGGCAGCGCGGCGGAGGGAGGAAATTGTTGTGCTCGCTGCGAGTGTCACCTTCCAAAGGCAAACAGGGACGGTTCACTCTCCTTTAACCAAGGAAATGTTTCCTCCATTCAGCAGTTTAATGCCAGCTGTGAAGGCACAAAGTCAGGTTTTTTACAGGTTGCTACTGAAAAAAGGGCAATTGCTATCACAGTGCGTGCTGGGGGCTGTTTCGGGGGGCAGATTTAAACATCCAGGAACAGAAACAGTGAGGAAGGAATTGTTCCCTGGGAGGGTGGGCAGGCCCTGGCACAGGGTGCCCAGAGCAGCTGTGGCTGCCCCTGGATCCCTGGCAGTGCCCAAGGCCAGGCTGGACATTGGGGCTGGGAGCAGCCTGGGACAGTGGGAGGTGTCCCTGCCATGGCAGGGGTGGCACTGGAGGGGCTTTGGGGTCCCTTCCCACCCGAACCACCCGGGACTCTCTGCCTGCCCCCAAGGGAGCCGTGGCACCGCTCCAGGGGCACAGTGAGACAGCAGCTCCTCAAGGCCAGGCAGGCCCCAGTCCAGACGTGGAGCTCTGCCCTCCCTGCAGAAAATATTCCTGAAATTCCTTAAAGATGAATTCTTGAAATCTCACCAATTCAGCCTCCGATCCACTGCTGGCTGTACATTGAACCAAAATGCTTTTTTCTTGTGTTCAGAACTGCGTTGGTTAAAAGCAGCTCTGCATTTTGTCTCATGATTGAAATTGTTTGATAGGATCAGCTTTATTGGCTTGTCTTCGCTATTTTAAATTAGATTTGTTTTCCACACACTCTCTGATCCCTCAGAGTTTGCTCTGAGTGTTCCAAGTTAAACCTTTAAAGAGACATTTTTTGTGCAACCCAATTCTGTTACCTCTTGGTGCTTTGGTGTTTGGGCACTTTTAACCCACAGATGAAGCACCTTAACTCAAATATTCTCCTTTTTTCCTAAATTAATCCTGTTAGCCAGTATGAAAGTAAGAGCATCAAGTTCCCACATGACCCTGCAAATCAAGGCACCAGTTGGGCAGAAATCCATTTTTTAAAAGCCACAGGAAGCATCCCAGGCTGGGCTCCATTTAATCTCCCATCCCTGCCCACAGATAACAGCTCCCTCCACAGCCATCACAGCACTCCTGGCCACTTCTTCCTCTTATTTTTCACCCTGCAAAGCTGAAATTTCCCTTCTGGATCTCTTTTGATGAACCGATGATCTTTAGTAATATTTCTCTGCAAGTTATTTTTGCTGCAAGTTTAAAGGCATCTTTTATTTTTAATGCCCCTGCAATTCTCAATATGTTCGCTGGCATTTAAACTCCAAGAAGCCGGTGGGAAAACGAGATGTGCTTTAAATGAGGCAGCGCTGGCCATCTGTGTGCGAGGGGTTTGTTTTGAAACAGCAGCTCTGGGTGGTTCAACAACTGCTCAGAGCCAAGGGTGCCTCAGCTGCGAGCGTGGCAGTGCCAGCCCGCGAGGAGATAACCTGGGATCCTGCCTGGCTCTGGCAGCTGCAGGGGATTTCAGATAAATTCAGCTCTAACCGAGTGCTGCAGCCCTGGCCGTGCCCTGGGTGCAGGAGCCACCCCCACACGCTGGGCCAGGAGGGCTTTTTCCAGGGTCCTCCTGTTGTTTTCATCCCACGCCTGTGTTTTTGTGGGGTTTTCCCCCAAGAAGTGAACTCAGGGGCATCACCTTGAGGTAGGATTCTAAAATAAGTCAGATATCTGCATTTTTTGGGTAGAATAACACCATCTCCTTCTCCATTCTTCTGGACTGTCCAGCTATGCAGCTGGTTTGAGTTTTGCTCCCATCACAACGATAAAAGACGAATTTTTGAAGAAGTGGCCGTGGCTCAACTCCACTGACACGTGAAAGCTGCAGAGTTAGACTGAAGCAGGAGCTATGGGAGCGCTGGAATCAAACCAATTTGGGAAAATAAGGAAATTAAGGGGGAAAAGGTCAGACTCCCCTTAAGAGGTTATTACCTTGTATCAGTTGTACTTGCAGGGCTACAAATCCCGGCTGCAGGAGCGCCTGGGATCACACGCCAAGCCCGGTTCTGTTGCTGCAGAGATGGAGATTTGTCGGCCCAGTGAAGCGTTAGCGCTCAAATAAATGAGCAGTTTATTGACCTTTCAGTGATTGAGACAAAACTAAAAGGCAGAAATCCTCCTGGAGCAGGCAGGCACCGGGGCCAGCACCCAGCAGGGTCCGGCTCCCGCTGGGAACGCGGCCCTGAAGGTCACGGGGAACACAGGGACTTGCTCACAACTCCTGCCAAGCACCCCCAGGGCTCTGCCCTTCTGCTCACTTAACTCCTCACCCACCTCCTGTGACCACCACGTGTCTGCTCCTTTGCCTTCTCTGCAATACACCAGGACTGCCAGAATTTGGAGGGGGGGGAAGGAAAGGCCATTATCTTCCCATCCTGAAAGCATTCCTGATCTTTCAGTGGAGTCCCCGTCCCTGGAAGTGCCCCAAACACGTGTGGGTGTGGCACCTGGGGATGCTGGTGACCATGGTGCTGCTGGCTGATGGTGGCACTGGGTGAATCTAAAGGTCTCTTCCAACCTTAAGGATTCAGGGATTCCAAGGTGCCCAAAGCAGAGACAAGGAAAACACCCACAGGCAGCACATTTGGAATTTCCAAATCCACATTATTAGTTAATAAGACAAAGGGGAAATGACTCCTAAGTAGTCCATTTCTGCAGGGTACAGCGGGTACCAGGCCAGTAACGTTGGGATGCTGGACACATTCAGTAGCTGAACACATAAAAATGAGTGACTACATCTTTCTGTATATTGTGTAATAAATACAAGGAATTTAAGGCTGATTCAGAAAGATGGACCAAGAAAACACCTGCTGCTGTGTCTGATGGACAGCAAGAAGGAGCAAAATGCTTCATAATTTGCAAATTAAAAATTGAAATATAAGGGGGGAGCTTAAGGAAAGTAAGCATGCTTCATGAAAGTAGCACAGGAATACAGCTGGAACACAGATCCTGACTTGCACTCAGGAATACCCGGCACTGATCCTGCAGCTTAAGTACATTAAATCCGGTAAATGACCTTGCCCTCACCCACAGGCTGGGACTCGATGCCTTTTCTCACCCCACTCCCAGGGAACCTGGGCTTTGCAGGAGGGATGGAACTCTGCCCTCTGCCTTGAGAATCACACCTGAGCATTGCAGGAACTGCTCACCTGGTGACTCTGGTACCTGCAGCTGAGCCTGCCTTAGGTCCTGATCTGCCGCCAGCCATGGAGGGGCAGCAATTGTGGTTTTCCAGAGTGGAAGAACCGAACTCGGGCGCGCAGCCACGTCCGCTGGCACAGACATCACGGCGCGGCGGCCGCGCTGCCTCCCCGGCCCTGCCGGGCTCCGGGGACGAGGAGCTGCAGGAATCCCCCAGCCCGGCTTGGGGAGGCCAGGGAAGAGTCCGGGAGCAGCCAGGGACACGCGGGAGAGGCCGTTCCATTCCGTGTCTTATACTGCCACCAGCTGAGAGCTTCCCGCGCACGGCCTCCGCCAGCGTCCCTCCGGCACCGAGGGACCGGGGCTGCGCCAGGGAACGGGGCGGGAGCGGGGCGGGAGCGGGGCGGGAGCGGGG
>VZRR01000703.1:37968-55531 GCA_013398015.1 Oreocharis arfaki | reverse complement strand
GGGGGCAGGAGCGGGGCAGGAGCGGGGGCAGGAGCGGGGGCAGGCACAGGAGCGGGCACAGGAGCGGGCACGGGAGCGGGCACGGCCCAGGGAAAGCTTTGAGGGTGCTAAACCCGAGCTGCGAGTGCAGTCCCCTCGCTGCCGTTCCCCGCACGGGTCATTGGGAGGGGCAGATGCTGGGGTGCCCACCGCGGACCGTGGCTGCAGAGGTCCCTCCCGATCAAAGCCAGCTGAACGGGCGGGGACTCGCCCCACGCTTCGCTGGCACGGCTGGAGCCTCTCGCTGCCGCTGCTGCACAGAATTCACCACAGCTTTTCCTAAGAACGGGAGTCACAGGAGAGCGTGTGGCGGCGTGTGAACATCCGAACGCTCCCCAGAAACGGCCCTGACAAAGACAGCGGAGGGGCTGCAAAGCAGGGGCGTGAGGCACCGTTCTCTGCTCAGCCTGAGGCCAGCTGACCAGCGGCCCCAGCACCCCCAGGACAGGCTCTGCCCCCAGGAACACCTCCAGGCTTGAGCTGAGCTGCAGCTCGGGTTGAGCTGGCTGGGAAAAACCCTTCTGTGTGAATATCACTGGGAACGAACAGTGGGGAAGGGTCTCCCCAGCTGAGACGACCCCCATCACCCCTCACATGAACAGCAGAGAGGTCAAACCCTTGTCCCCACCGAGGGAGGGGGATGTCACAGCCTGTCCCTGCTCCCAGCTACCCCGCTGCTTTCATGGAACCACAGCCCGGTTTGGGCTGCAAGGGACCCCAAAGCCCATCCAGTGCCACTCCTGCCCTGGCAGGGACACCTCCCACTGTCCCAGGCTGCTCCCAGCCCCAATGTCCAGCCTGGCCTTGGGCACTGCCAGGGATCCAGGGGCAGCCCCAGCTGCTCTGGGCACCCTGTGCCAGGGCCTCCCCACCCTCAGAGGGAAGGATTTCTCCCCCAAACCCAACCCAAATTAACCCTCCTCCAGCTTAAAGCTATTTCCCCTTCTCCTGGCACTATTTTGGACAGAAACTGCACCAAAGCTCCCAGGTTTGCCCCCAGCAGTGACATTTCCCATCCCACAGCCACTGCTTTGATTACCAATGTCACCTTAATTTCTCTTTCACAACACAAGTCTCTCTTGCTTGGGGATATTTCAAGATTGCCTTCAATAAATATGAATGCAAATTTATTCCTTCATGATTTGTCATTCACTGCATTACCACTGCCATGGAGCAAGAGAGACCTTCATCTCCAAACTCCTTGATAGGGATTTCTCCAAAGACAGATACTTGATCTTCCAGTACACCTTTTTGGCTTTTATAAAATAAATACATCAAAGAAGATATTATTCAGGCTTATTTTATGTTCAGTGAGGAGTCATCTACACCACGGGAAGATACCACCCTGCCTCCTCAGTCAAATGAAGGAATTAAACCCTCCTTCCTGGCAATCCTTTAAAAATTGATTTTCAGAGCAGCAAATGCCATCAGGACCCTTTCCACAACTCAGGGACTTCATCACGAGGGCTCCCTGCTCCCAGCTTAAAGAGAACTGGATCTAGAGGCTCATTTATTCTCTTGACTCCCAGCTCTTGGCCCTTTTACACGCCCCCATCCCAAGCCCTGCCCTCGGGGGAGGTGCCAACAGAGCCACCCCCGGGTGATCACTTTTCTCTCCAGCCCAAATCCTCCTTAGAGGAGGTACGGACCCAAAATGTCCCCAAATCAGGGCAGGTGGCCAGTCTTGGCTGCCATTACCTACTGGACTGATTCCTCCAAGTTTCTCCCCAAGTTTAAGGAAATATCAGTATTTTTATTATCTATTCCAGCTGGAGCTGTGTGTTGAGCACGCGGGATAACGCTGAAACTCGGGATGCCACGAGATGTCACTTCTGCTTACGCTCAACAGACTTTTAGAAGATAATCCACAAAATCTAAGGGGCTGAAGAGGGTTTGCATTCTGGCTGGAGACAAGGAAGGAGGGAACCCCAGGAAGAATGGCACACTTCTGCACTAAAGCCCTTATGAATATGAATGGAGCCAGCACAAAAGAAGCTGCAGCATTAAAATGAGTAGCATGATAAAATAGGCTTGAGCTTGTGACATGTTCAGTCGCTCATTTAATTTTTATAGGAGTTGATTAAGATGCCTTTGCTTGAATTTTTATACTGTTTACTATAAAACATTATCATTTTCTTCAAAATCTATCGAGACAGACAAACCACACATTTGCCAAGCTGTTAAATAAATAGTATTAAATCAACAATACCCAGGGTCCCCAAATGCGAGTCATTTCCATGTATATTGATTTTAGTTCCATTTGCTGCAATAAAAGTTTTGTCTCTAAGCAGAAGGCAAAAAAGCCAACTATTTTTTCAAATTGTTTTGGTTTTAATTCTTGAGATAATGTAGCTCTGCAGTCACTGCACGGGGCAAACTGGCCCTAAGTGCTCTCAGAGAGAGCTCAGGGGATTCACAGATGGACAACACCAGGCTCGAGCAGCTCCTGCCCCAGAGACAGCAGGGAAGGCCCTGAAGGTGACAAGGAGCAAATCCCCCATGGAAACAGGCTGGGATAGCTGGGGGTGCTCAGCCTGGAGGGGAGAAGGTTGTGTGGAGCCCTCACAGCTCCTTCCAGGGTCTGAAGGGATCACAGGGAGCTGGGGAGGGACCTGCATCAGGAATGATGGGACAAGGAGCAATGGGTACGAACTGAAGGAGGGGAAATGTAGCTGGATCTTGGGAAGGAATTGTTCCCTGGGAGGGTGGGCAGGCCCTGGCACAGGGTGCCCAGAGCAGCTGTGGCTGCCCCTGGATCCCTGGCAGTGCCCAAGGCCAGGCTGGACATTGGGGCTGGGAGCAGCCTGGGACAGTGGGAGGTGTCCCTGCCATGGCAGGGGTGGGACTGGGTGGGCTTTGGGGTCTCTTGCAGCCCAAACCATTCCATGGAGATTCCCTGGCTCCCAGCAGAAGCTGCTGCTCGAGCAGCTGACAGGGATCTCGAGTGTTTTGCCACACTCGGTGACATCCCGAACTCCAAATTTTAGCAGTTTAATTCTGGCACAGCAAATCTGCAGCACATTTTACAAGAGGCAGCGAGTGTAACTCAACAGAGGAAGCAGCACCAAAGCTGTGAAAGGGGAAGGAAAGCACAAACGCTGAGAGGATAAACTGGGAAGCAGCTCCCAGGGCCAAGGAGTGGGCAAGTGGCAGCAGGGGAGAGGTCACCCTGCCCAGCAGGAACCACAGCAGCTGCTCTGCAGCAGCCAGAGCAAGTATTTTGGATAATTTCTCCCAACAAAATAATTCTACCAAAATACAGATTCAACGTAAATCAGATAAATCAGCACACAAAGTCAGATTCCACAGAAACCACTGAGTCGTTACCTCTGTTCTAAGTACAAAGAAATTACGAGGAAAATATATTTACTCTGGCATTTTTCTGTCTCCAAAAGCCAAGTTTTCAAAACACTTTTGTCTGGGAAAGAAGGGGAATCCCCACCTTCAGCTCTGTACCTGATAGAGAACAAACTCCCCCCACCTCCTCATGTGCTTAGGGAGGTCACAGGGGTTTGCCAGTGCTGGAACCCTGTAACCAGCCCTGAAACCCTCTGAGAGTGCCCTGGGCAGGGAGGGCACAGGGCTGAAAGCCCCACTCTGCTGCCTTCCACAGCCTTGCAGGCTCTATTTGATGGGAAGATCCCAGCCCAAGCAGGGCACAGCTCGGATCCGTGGATCCGGCAGAGCCTCCAGCATCCAGTCCCCTCTGCAGGGCACAGGCAGGGCCCTGGCAGCCAGCAGCCTCGCAGGGAGGCAGAGCCTGCCTTTCCAGAGCTGGCCTTGCCACAGAGCTCCTCTTTAACGAGGTTAGAGCCCGCGGTGCTCTCAGGCACTCGCGCACCACCGTGACGCACGAAAGCTGCCGCACGCGGAGCGGGCAGAGGGCTTCAGAGCAGCAAAGTTCACCTTGTTAAAAATCCACCCCCTCGAGAGACTTCCACATCCCCACATCCATCGCCGTGTCAGGCGCAGGCAGCTTGGGATGGCTCAGTGAGGAGGCAGGAGAGAGCAGGAGCCCAGACTCCCTTTCAGAGCAGAAATAACTCCGACACTCACAGCTCCCGGGAACAGGCCCCAGGGAAAGGGATCCCGACAGACCACTCAGAAGCCTGGCTTTGTGTCCGTGTCCATTTCCACATCCACATCCACAGGGCATCTCCCTGCCCCTCTCTCCCAGCTGCTCACAGCTCCCTTGCCCAGAGCATCACTGAGCACCCCCGAAGGTCGTGCTCCATCAGATCCCACACTTGATCCAGAACGACTGCAGCTGCTTCCTGCCAAACTCATCCCACTGCATCACATCAAACCTAACCCCGAGCTGAGGGCCCTGACCTGAGCACATCCTCGCTCATTCCCAGCCTGCAGGCAGAGCTGATCAGAGCCCACCCACCTGCAGCCGAATCCCCTTCCACCCCACCCCTGCCCCTTCAGTAGTGCTCCAGACACAATCCAGCTGGAGCAGGGCACTTAGCCTGAGGATTTCACAGGCCTTGAAGAGATCTCATGGTGGGGAATAACCAGATTAGTGCAGGCTGATTGACAGCAGAGCAGCAGCACGAGCAAAGGGTGTTCTGAGAAATTTTTGACTTCTTACGTGCTCAGAGCCCTGTACAGAACAGTGTGTTAAATCCAAAGAGAACCTCAGTAATTACTGCTGGCTGTAACCAAACCCTCTCTAAATCCAGGGCAGAAAACTGCCTCACCTGAGCCTGGCAGCACGGTGATGCCTCTTCTCTGGCATATGCAGCAAATTGCCGATATTTTCCGTGCCAGCGATTTGTTTCCTGCTCGTTCTCACCCCACGGCGCTGTGTGTGAGCATTTTACATTTCAGGAACAGCCTGATTAGAAAAGGTGCCAGAAAGTTCCCTGTTTCTCACCGTGTGACGGCGCCTGGAAGCTTCACAAGCCCGTTTGCCTCAGCTCCATTTCACAGATTGTCAGGGGAGCTGCGAGAGCTGAGGGGCGGCAGGGAAGCAGCTCTGGGCCGGGCACAGAGGGACACCCCCAAAATGCCCTGTGGCGGTGGCCCTAAAGCTGCAGAGCCCTCCCCAAAAGTTGCCTGGGGAGGGTTTGGGTGGGGGCAGGTGCTGGTGTGGGTGAGGGACAGGGAGGGCAGAGGGGTGGCCGTGCCATGGGTCCTGTGCCCGTGACAGCCGTGAATCATCATTGCCTGCGCTGCGCTGGGGATGGGAAGGCTCATTTAAAATCTGGGGAAAGCAGCCAAAAAGCAGGAAAGTCTAAATTAAGAGGAGGTGCCCGTGGTGTGAGCTGTGGCACGGCCCCCCCGGGCTGTGCAGGGACGGGGCTGGGCACGGGCTGGGCGCACACCCTGCTCCCGGTGTCCGTGCCTCCGACCCCGTCCCGCTCCCGGCCCCGACGGTCCCGGTCCCGGCTCTGACCCCGACATCTCCGGCTTTGGCAGGGAGCAGCCCCAAGCTCTCCAAGGAATCCCAAAGTCACAGAACTGCTCAGGGTGGAAAACTCCTCGGAGCCCATCGAGCCCAACCATCCCAGCAGTGCCCAGGCCACCACTGCCCCGTGTCCCTGAGTGCCACATCCACAGGGCTGTGAAATCTCTCCAGGGATGGGGGCTCCAGCACTGCCCTGGGCAGCTGTGCCAGGGCTGGGCAGCCCTTCCCAGGGAGGAATTTTCCCAATATCCAACCTGAGCCTCCCCTGACACAACTTGAGGCCGTTTCTCTCGTCCTGTCCCTGTTTCCCTGTTACCTGGGCAAAGACATCGACCCCACCTGGCTGCACCCCCTGTCCCAGTCCTTCCCCACCCCAAACCCAGAGGGCACCAGCTGGGCTGTCCAAGGGGTAGGAGCAGAGGGAAACAGCCTTTTCCTCGCTCCCCACAGGCACTGAAGCTCACGTGCAGCTTCTCAGGGGAACGACAGGATGGGGATAATGAGGTTTTAAGTAGGCCCCGTGGTTTATTACAAATTTATCTTTACTCATAAAATGTCCCACTAGTAATATTCCTGTCTGAAGCAGAGAATGGAATATCAAATTAAGATCCAAATACTTCAGTACAGCCTAACTACTTTGACAAAGTGATCTGATATAATTCATCCCTCTTTTAATAAAATGAAGTGAATCTTTCAATAACACTGGATCATCCCATCAGACATGCTGGATATCCTGAGGTGTTGTGACAGGACTTTGATGTCTGTCACCGCTGGAATTTCACTTTCAATACAAGAAGTCTGCGGATTGATTTCAAGTTGGGGCGGTGAGCGAGGGGGAGGCAGCAGGGATGGGGAAACACGTCAGGATGGGCTGCCCAGGGCTTCCCACTTGGGTCCAGGAACACCAGATCAAGTGGACAGAAATGCCATTAATTCAAATTTATGTCCCACGTCCCTTGTGGCATCAAGGCCTCAGTGGGAGCCCAGGACACGGCTGGCTCAGAGGATGAGCCAGGGGAGGAGCAGGACATCTCATCTTGACAGGCAAGTCCAGAAAAGAATCAAAACTTGCTCCTTTCCAATGGCTGGGGGAAAACGAGCACGTTATTTGTGAAAAGATGTGGGGGGTTCTCAGGGGTGTTTCCCAGGTGTGCCTTCTGCCCTGCATCGTTCCTGTGCTTGGCATGTGCACAGCTCCGAGCTCCCAAGAGCCTGAAATCCCCGGCAGCACCTGGGGTTTGTGATACCTGCAGGCAGGTGAGCGGCTGTGCTCCCTCTCCCACAAGTGCAAGCACATCTGAAGGAGTAAAACCCACTCCATTACTCAACAGCAGCTTTGTACGGAGAGAAGGAATTGTGGTTTAGGGTTTGTCAGCTCGTGGCAGACGCTGACAGCTCCGCATTTGACTCCTTTTCTCTCTCCTTTGTGAACAGCACCCTGGGCTGGGAACCGAAGCCCTTTCAGCCACCCCAGAGGGAAGAGCGGTGCTGTCCCCTCTGCCCCTGGGAGAGGAAGGGGTGGGGAACTCTGTGTGACACCATTTATTTCACAGAAATCAGGAGTAATTACCCAGAGGGACACAGCAATCTCATCAGAAGGACACCGACTCTCTCTTTATGTGCCCACTCCACAGTTTCTCTGCTTTATTTTGTCATTTATAATCATTGGAGAGGAGTGGGAATGGCCCTTCCATCCATCCTGGCCCTCTCATGGCTGCTGATGCCCCTCATGAGGCCGCTCAAGGAGAACGAGGATTCAGGCTCTGAATCAAATGAGATTGCCGGGAGCTCCATCCCACCCTCTCCATCCCACCCTGACACTGAGTGTGCCCCTGCTCCTTCTGGGAGACCCTCGGGGGCTCCAGAGCTGTCCCAAGGAGCAGCTGGGCTGGACACCTTCCCTGAATATCCAACCTGAGCCTCCATCCTCTGGGATCCACTGAGGATCAGCTGGGATCCACTGAGGATCCACTGAGGGTCCACTGGGATCAGCCCTGAGCGCTGCCAGGGTCGGGAAGGGTCCCCAGGAAAGGCAATTCCTGACAAGTGCCAGTGCTGGCTCTGGAGTCCCCTAATGCCAGGCTGCCAAGTGACCTGTGAGCAGAGGGGGCCCCCTGAGACCAGCTGTGACCACAGCTTTTTATTACAGTTCGTACTTTTTTAAATAGTTCATAATGCCTGAGATAAAAAATTATTGTTATTTTCATGTGCAGCCCAAAGAGCAAGTGGAGAAAAACTGCTGGCCTCTGCAGCAGCTGTTCCCAGGGAGGAATAAAACCCTGATTTACCTCATGGGAATGCTTCCAAGAGCGACAGCAACTCGGGGAAAGCACTGGGCTAAAGCCAGGAGGGTGAACACAACACCCAGAGCTGGGACAGTTGGTGTTTTACTGCTGTTACTGACGGGCTGCTCGCAGGTCTGGGAAGCAGCCACATTTTCCAAGGCATGGAAGGATCCCACCTGAAGGCACACCCTGCTAGGAACAGTAACCCAGCCCCTTTGCCCTGGCCTTTCATTCCTTCTTCCCCTTTGCTGTGTTCCGCAGGAATTTTCCATCGCTCCCCTCTCTGCCGAGCCTCGTCCTTCCCACCACATCCATTTACTCAGCGATGAGCTCTGCCCAGACTTTGGACCACTCCACTTTATCACTCTAAGGAGGAGAAGGCCCCTCCTGGACAGCAAGGAAGGGACCTATTTTGCAGAGGCAGTAACAGGAAAATAAATGTGTCTGGTTGTGGGGAAGGGAAAGGCAGAGGAGTCAGCACTGCTGGCTCAATGGAAACCTCATCCTGTATCCCTGAGCACTTTATCTGCCTGACTCAGCTTCCCTGCCTCTAAACTGGGACAGGGGCCTTGCAAGAGTGTCCTGAACCTTCATTAATTAATACTTACATGACCTGAGGATGTCTTAATCTCAGGTCACGTTGGATTTCTAAACGTACGCCGTGGTCTCCACTTGCGCCGGGGAGGTTCAGGTTGGGCACTGGGGGAAGTTTCCTGCCTGAAGGGGTGGTCAGGCACTGGAAGGGGAGGTGGTGGAGTGCCCACCCCTGGAAGTGCTCAGGAAATGAGCAGATGCTCTCAGACCTGGCAGGAAGCATTTCCCCTTCTCTGTGCCTGGACTGTCCGTTCCCTGTCCGCAGTGGCCGTGGCACAGCTCCACGTGTGCTCTGCCCTGTGCAGTGGCTTCTACAGAACTGCAGCTTCTCCTGCCTCTCCTCGGGGCTCTCCTCTCCAGCCTGCACTCCCCTTCCCCTCATTAGCATGTGCAGGCATTTTCCTGGGGCCTGCCTGGAATAATCCTGCTCTTCTGCACAGCTGCCTGGGTTATTACGGGAAGTGTGAAAAGGAGAATTACTCTCATAGTATTCCACAAAGTCTTGCAGGGTTAAGCCCTCCCCTGGGTAAATGGTCTTATGAGATGGAGAGTAAATACTACGAGGATTAGACTCAGAATGCCTCTCACCTTTGAAAACCAACACGAGCCCAAATCAGCCATGGCCACGCTGGGCTGGGTGAGGCTCTGGGTTTAACCAAGCACTCTCCCACAGGAAATGATTTCTAGGAACAAGGTGTTGTCCAAATGTCCCTTGCTTATGACAGGAATGAGCTTAAAATTTGAATGCACAGACTTGGTCCTGCTCAAGTACGAGATCATCTCGTGGCACTGGAGGTACCCCAGGGATTGGGGCTTTGCACAGATTTGGGGCAGGGGCTGGGAAATGATTCCAGCAATGGAGGAGGATGAGGGAGAGCTTTGTTCCTGTGCAGTCAGTGCTGAGTTCCTGCTTTTTTCATTGCACAGAAACCCCACGTGGGCAAATCCAACCATTACCTGAAAACCAACACACAGAATCCCAGCCTGGTTTGGGTTGCAAGGGACCCCAAAGCCCACCCAGTGCCACCCCTGCCATGGCAGGGACACCTCCCACTGTCCCAGGCTGCTCCAAGCCCCAATGTCCAGCCTGGCCTTGGGCACTGCCAGGGATCCTGGGGCAGCCACAGCTGCTCTGGGCACCCTGTGCCAGGGCCTGCCCACCCTCACAGGGAACAATTCCTTCCCAATATCCCATCCATCCCTGCCCCCTGGCACTGGGAAGCCATTCCCTGTGTCCTGTCCCTCCATCCCTTGTCCCCAGTCTCTCTCCATGTTTCCTGCAGCTCCTTCAGGCGCTGTGAGGGCACAATTTGGTCACCCCAAAGCTTCTCCTCTCCATGTGAACACCCCCAGCTCTCCCAGCCTTCCCTCCCAGCAGAGCTGCTCCGTCCCTCGGATCATTTGGTGCCTCCTCTGGGCTCTCTCCAGCAGCTCCAGGTCCTCCCTGTGCTGGGGCCAGAGCTGGATTACATGGGTCAAGCTTTCAAAAGGGAACACAGGCAATTTTAAAGTCTTTTTCTCAAAACACCGTTTCCCTTCCATGCTCATGAATTGCCCGAAGGGAATAGTCCCAAAATGTGAACAGGGGTTTCTGAGGTGTGAACAAACACTGATGAGAACCAGCTCCCACAGGCAGGGCAGGGGGAGGGAGCAGAGCTCTGCAAAGCTTGGGGAAACCTGATTTCCCTCTCTGCTCTCAGTGAGTTTGGTCCCTTTTAAAGCCATGTCCTCATTTGTGTCCATGTGCATGTGGGGACACCTAGGAACAGCAGTCATTGGACTCACCTGCTCCATGACCTTAAATCCATGACATTCATGATCTCTCTTGGTTTCTCTTTGGCTTTTTGAAAGCCTGGGACTAAATTGCCGGCAGCGTCGGGACACGCAGCGCTGAGCAATCAGCCAGCAGCAACAAGAACACTTGACTTTCAGAGCAGAGATTAATGCATGTTCCCCTTAGCTGGAAATTGCCCTTCTGACCAATTTTCTATGGCTATTTTTTCGCTGCTGTATTGTCTTTTTCTGGGGGTGTAGGAGTCTTTCCTCATTATTCTAAGAAATCTTATAATAAATTGATCTGGAGTCACAAGGAATAAAACCCTGCTTGAACGAATGTCTGCTCCCCTGGGACAGCAGCAAAGAGAAGGTTTTGTCATCTAACAAATGGGAGAATAAAGACAATTTTTCACGTTCTGATTGAGCACATGTTGCTGGAAGGGTGCTCAGTGTTATCTTCTTTCTACAGTCATTGGTTTTTTATTTAGTTTGAGAATAAGAAAGAAATGAAAAATTGAATGTGTTAAATAGAAAATGATATTAAGCTAAACACAGGTGCTATGCATTTATTTGCGTAATTATCATATTGTAGTGAAACATCTAATCAACAGAATTTCTCTAAATAAATGGGCAAAAGCACCTCTACAAAGAGCCCAAAGGAAGAAGGCCTGACCTCAGCTCCACCAGAAAGGCTGGGCTTTAAAATCAGTTGAAATTTAGCCTTTCTTCAAGTTCTCCAAACGCACTTTGACATTCTTTTCCTTTCGAGGGGTTCGAGGCACTGAGCCCGGGGACCTGGTCCCTGGTAGGGGTGTGGGAGAGGCCCCCTGGGTCACCAGCACTGCAGCCCAGCTCAGGAATTCCCTGGGAGTCCAACAGACAGAGAGGAAATGTCCCTGAAGTGCCACTGCTGGGCGAGAGGGGGATTCACCCCAGAGGCAGCAGCCAGCTGAGCCCACCTGCGCTGGCCCAGAAACATCCCCCACACAAAAACCCCACTCCTGCTCTGAGGGTCAGGGGCAGAATCACAGAACCATCAAGGCTGGGAAAGGACTCCAAGAGCAAAATGAAGCCTTTCTGTCCTGGTAAAACCACACAGTTTCAGACACTTGACAGCATCTCCCCAAGCCTGGTCATGCTGCACTTTTCCCAGACTTCCAGTGAAGAAGTTTAACTTATTTTTGCAGCCCCCAGGTTGAAAGTTGCCATTTTTTCAAAGGGAGCTGTCTGAGGGACCTGATTCTATCATTTTACAGCAGTGCTGGGATGGACACTGGTGAAACCCTGCCCTGTGCCTCTGCCCTCCCTCCAGGGCTTTGCAGTCCTGCTGTTCACTCCCAGAAGAAGCTTCCACACATTGTCCCTCCAGTGGAAGTGTTTCCTCCTCCTCCTCCTCCTCCCAGGAGCTGTGGACACCAGCAGCTCCCTGCACTGCAGGAATGTTGCTGACAGCACAGGGAGGAAATGCCTCGTGGGGAGCTGCTGCCTGACCCCACCCCAGCCCCGAAGCCCCCACGAGCACAGAGGGAACATCCAAACCAGGAAGGGGCAAACCAAGGAGAAATCAAGGTCTTGTCTCTGTCCAAACGAGCTGTAAAACACTTGTGCCTCTGCAGAGACCAGAAACTGCATCTCAGATGGGGCTGGAGACTTTTCCAACCCAACCTGCCTCCAGCAAGACCAGTGCCTGGAGTCTGGGAGGGACGTGCAGGTAACAGAGGGAGAATAATTTAAGAAAACCTGAAAAAAACATGTTCTTTGAAGCCCTGTTATCCACAAATGTGTTTCTTAGCGAAACACAGATTTTTCTATTTCTTTTGGGAGTCTTGTCTTTGTTTCTTTTATTTCTTTATTACTGATTTCTCTGTGACTGAACACTTTTATTGTCCAGGCAAGCATCCATCACCAAAAACTGCTGAGACCTCACCTGGGGCTGGGGCTGAGCTCATCTGAAATTGTACTTCCAGCTTCACACAGGTTTGCCCGAGCTCCCAGGGCTGCCTTTTACCACTCACTTTGCATTATACAAAAAGGAATTTATTCACTGGGGTTTTGTTGGTTGGCTGGTTGGTTTGGGGATTCTCTTGTTGGGCTTTTTTGTTTTGTTTCGGTTTTTGTTTGTTTCCTTTTGTTTTAGAGGGTTTTTTGGTTTACTTTCTTGCCAGGCCATTACAGTGTGTGCGTATCAGGGTCAAACCCAGCCCAGCAGATGCAGCCCGGGGGTGGCCCCAGGGCCGAGCACAGCCCAGGCTCACGGAGGGGTTGGAGCTGGCTCTCGGCCACCTGGGATCCCTCTGAGATGCGAGCAGAGCTGAAGGACCATCTGCAGCACCAACTGCTCAGGATGGAAGCTCGAGTGAGGTGCCCTGACAGCAGATCTGTAATAAATCTGTAATAAATCTGTGAGAGATTTTCCAGTGCTCCGTGGAGGGCTGGGTCAGCTCAGGACCCACCGAGCTGAGGGTCCCCAGGTGCTCCCAGGCTGGGGATCAGAGCCCAGATTTCATTCCCGGTGTGTTGTAACTGCGGAGCAGCCCTGGCAGCTGGACAGGACATCCCCTCCCCACAGTGAAGGGTCTGTGTGTGAGCAGGGCCCTGCTCTGCATGGATTCCATGCAGGGAAACCCTGGAATCCACACAGGGAGCCCAAACCCCTCCTGTTCCCTGCGAGCAGGGCTGGACACTGGGCAGGTGAGGGGGCTCCATCCTGGGAGATGCCCAGCTCCCTGGACAGGTCCTGGAGTGACCTGCTGGGATCAGGGGGACAGGGACCCCCCAGCTCTGCCAGCCCCAGCTCCCAGGCTCCGTGGCTCTGGAAGAGGTGATGCCGAGTTTTTCCTGGCTCAGGGTCCCATTCCAAGACAAATGCATGAGCTGAACTGCAAGTTCAGTATTCTGGGAGAGAAGGAACAAAATCACTGAGGGCTCGAGATGGAGGAAACATCCTCACTTTAATTAACCCAAAAAATAGGGCAGCCACACTCCCACTGACATTCCTTTTTCAGATCCTTTATCGACCAGCACTGCTCAGCTATTTTTATCCTCAGGAAGCAAAGGCAGCACTGGAGGTGCAAAGTGGATGGGCAAGGATGGATAATTTATACAAATAACAGGGAAACAAGAGTGAGTGCTCACACCAAGGAGAAAAATCTGCTGCGTTCCTCTCACAATTACCTCTTTCCCTTCTCCCCGCTGCGACAGGGGACTCTGCATGTTCCACAGCACAGGGGAGGTGAGGAAGGAGAGGGATGGAACTGTCCTTCCAGCGGCTCTGCTGAACTCACAGCACAGGGGAGGTGAGGAAGGAGAGGGATGGAACTGTCCTTCCAGAGGCTCTGCTGAACTCACAGCATAGGGGAGGTGAGGAAGGAGAGGGATGGAACTGTCCTTCCAGAGGCTCTGCTGAACTCACAGCACAGGGGAGGTGAGGAAGGAGAGGGATGGAACTGTCCTTCCAGAGGCTCTGCTGAACTCACAGCACAGGGGAGGTGAGGAGGGAGAGGGATGGAACTGTCCTTCCAGCGGCTCCGCTGAACTCACAGCACAGGGGAGGTGAGGCTCTGCACAGGGACAGATAAAGCCAGGATGAAGAAGAGCCTGGCAGCGAGAGGAGACATTTGCTTTGTTCAGCCTGCACGAAAGATCGGGCAAGGAGGGATAAACTCCAAGTCTTGTGATGGTTTTTTTGTGAAGTTGATGGAAGAGGTGACACAAGTATTTGTGTGATGTTAAAAACGGGGATGCTGGGAAGCAGGCCCTGAGTGGCAGCAGGTCCGGAGCTCTCTGGGAAGGATGAAATATGGGAACATCACAGCTGCCCGGCGCTGCTGCAGCACATTCTCCTTCCCCCCGGGGTTCCAGCACCGGCTGGAGAGGTGTTTGTCCATCCCTCGGCAGCTCAGGATCGCTGCAGCCCCAGCTGGCGGCGCCTGGGACTGTGCTGGCAGCACGAGGAGAGGCTGTGGCAGCTGCTCAGACCCTCCAGCAGCCCTGCAGGGTGCCCTGGTGGCTGTGACACCTCGCCTGGCTCACCCGGGGCTGGTCCCCGGTCCCATCCGGGAGGGAGGGCTCCAGCCCAGGCCCCTGCCGAGCCCAGCAGTGGCACTCAGAGCTCAGGGACGAACATTCAGACCCAGCTCTGGATATTTCCATCCACCAGCCAGGCTTGGCAGGGGTCTCTCAGCCGGACACGCTCGAGCTGCCTGATTTTCTGCTTTACCTGTGACTCGCTCTCAGAGCCACCCACCTGATGCCAAAACACCAAACATGAAAGGCTCCTCGCTGAAATTGATTTTTTTTTTCAAGTTACAAATTACACAAAGCACAATTTTTAATTGGATGTACAAGAGAACCTTTGCAGCAACAACTGGAATTAATAGTGTTTAAAAATAACTTCCCTACACGGAGCGGTTCCTCTGAAGCAAACGGTCGGAATGTAATGACATGGACTTTGCATTTATTTATATATTTATTTATTTATGTATTTGCATCACAGGCCCCATCCCTGGAAGTGTCCCAGGCAGGGCTGGACAGGGTGAGTGGCAGCTGGGGACCACGGACTGACCTGGCCCTGGGCACACAGCACAGGGATAAGGGCTGGGGAGGAACAAAACCATCCTTCCATAGCTAAAACAATTAACAGTTGTTAACTAACCTTTGGAAATCTTGAAGCTCTGCGAGGTTAAGTGCAATCAATGTTTATCTGATTACACTAAACAGGGTCAGGAGGCTCAGTGCACCGAGTGTTTGAGGAAAGGCCTTAGAAAGAGAAATAAATGCTGGGGGCAGGATGGGGAGGGGCACTGGAGAGGGGGGGATCACCTTTTAAACAAACAAATGAACAAAACCATCCCATATTTAAGACTAAAATGTTCCTGGACACAGTTTATACCTCCCATACAGACACCCTGGCGAGTGTTCAGTGTCTCTGAGATTTAACAGAGAGTGTGGTCAGCAGAGATGATCTTTAAATCAAACCCAACAAAAGCAGCCTGGAAAGGCCCTGCTCCACCAGCCCCCGAAGCCGACAGAAAACTGCCTTCAGTGAAGCTGGATCAAGCTCAAAGTCTGCGTATTTCTGTTTTCCTGAGTCGTGCAAACTCCATCTGTTCCCAGCGCCCTGGGGACATGCATCTCTGCTTGCCTGGCTCGGAGCGCTGCCCCTGCCCAGCCCCACCAGCGCCACACGCCCGCGGCTCAGGGAGCAGAGCCCGGCTGCCCCAGGGCTGGCACCACGCACGTTTCTCATTAAAAATGGAAGGTTATTACACCACAGCCACGTCCCCCGGCTGTGCTCCCCAGAACAGAGCCTGGCTGTGGGACACAGCACAGCACAGGGCTCTGGAATTGTCGTATCCTGGGAGTGCTGCCACCCCAACCCACGCAGGAGATGCAGGGCTGTGCACTCCCCATCCCTGCCAGGGTCCCAGGCCAGGCTGGACATTGGGGCTGGGAGCAGCCTGGGACAGTGGGAGGTGTCCCTGCCATGGCAGGGGTGGCACTGGGGGGACTTTAAGCTCCCTCCCCACCCAGACCAGGCTGGGATCCCCTGAACTGTGCCCAAGCTGCTCATCCCTCCCATCCTGAGCACAGCCCAGGCTCAGGGAGATGTCCCAGGGCACGTCCCCATGGACGCTGTCCCATGCAGGACCTCTGGTGTCCCCTGGTGCCCATTTTTCCCCCTGTGCCTGTGTCCCCCACCCCAACCCACACTGGGGGAGGTCCCTGCCCTCGATGCTCACCAGAATTTCTGACCAGGGCCACCATAGCTCCAGACCTCACATCCATGTCCAGGGAAAGCAAGGCTGGTGGAGCACAGCCAGGCAAGGAAAGCCTCCAGAGCCAGCCCAAAAGGACCAACACTGGTGGGACTGCACTTGTGTGGGTGAGAGCTCCACACAAAAACCCCAAACCCCTCCTAGCCACTGTTTGCATCGGCTGCTGCTGGCAAAGCCTGATGGCAGCGGTGACTGTGATGAATTGATGCTGTAATTATGGATATGTGAAGTTCTGTGAGGGGACAGAACTCACACACAGCTTCCACACAGCTGAGCACGCAGCTCCCTGCTCCTTCAGAGCCCCTGCAGCCTCCAGACGAGTCATTAGCACAGCTCTGCCTTTCCTCAGCGTCCTGCTCTTGCACCTGAACACCAGCCACAGTCCCACAGTGAAACTGGGTTCAAAGAGCCAAACGTCACTGAAAAATATCAAAATCCTCTCTGTTGTTTGGTAGGAGCCATTCTCCAGGAAAAATACAGTTTTATTTTGCAAAACCTGACCTATGGTTGTGCAGCCCTCCATCTGCCAGGGCTGTAAAGCTGCTCGAAAACACAAATGTGATTTGGGTTTGAAACATGTACACAACTGAGTAAGAAATGGCAATGTTTGCTGGTGTGGGAGCTGGAAGCACAGTTTACATACAAATAAATGCTGGGTGCAATCAGGCAATACCGATGCAGGTGTTTAATCAGCCCTGGAATTAGGAGCTGTATAAACATGAGCACCCACGGGCCAGGGGTGATCCGATATTCCCCCCACAGCCCCGGTTCCAGAGAGCCTCTGAAGATGCCCGGCCTGCCCCGAGCCCTCCAGCAGGTCCTGCACCAGGCAGGGCCTCTTGTCCCGGCTTTAACAGATGGGAAACACACCCTGAACAGGAGGAGCAAACAAACATTCTTTGCAAAGCAAAGGGGCCTTGGCTCAAGTGTTTTCAACCCCTTTTAAACCCGGTGGTTCATGTGGTTTGCTCCATGGCCCCAGTTCCCTCTCTGCCATGTGCTGTTGACCCACACGGGTTAAACTCTGGGGCTCTTTACATGGATTTATTTATAAAAATCCAGAAATTTAGCGAAAACCAGAATATCTGTATCCTTCACAACTCACGGTAATCCCTGCACTACCCCACCCATTCTGTTACCATTTAAACTTTCACCACCTTGCAGGGAACAACTTGGCAACCAACATTTTGTGGTGCTTCCCTTCGTGATGCTCAGCGTCCAGAGCGTGACCCCCCCTCTTCTCCCAGCGAGGGGAATGAGCACCAGCCTGGGAACAGCAGGAGTCCTGCCCCGTTCCTCAGAGGGAGGAATTCCTCCCCAGTGCCCTCTGGCAGCGGGGAGCCATTGCCCTCCTCGTGCACCTTGCACGTGATGCACCAATAACTCATTTCTCACTTCAGCCAAGCGTACCAGCAGCAGAGGGGGATCAGGAGTTCTCAGCTCTCTTTGCCTGTTCTTGGCCTTAAGCTCCTAAATCTGTCAGCACACACAGGGCTTCACCCCAGCTTGGGCACCTGTGTTTGCTGGGCTGCTCTGAGGCTCTCACAGGCACAGCTCCCACCACGCCCACGCACAGCGGGGACAGCAAACACCTGCAGCAGCAGCAAAAACAAACACCTGCAGGAACATCAGCACCTGCAGCAACACAACCACCTGCAGGAACACCAACACCTGCAGCA
>VZRR01000703.1:0-32457 GCA_013398015.1 Oreocharis arfaki | reverse complement strand
GGATCCGGGCTGCAGGGTGCGGGATGAAGGATCCGGGGTGCAGGGTGCCGGATCCGGGATGCAGGGTGCGGGATGAAGGATCCGGGGTGCAGGGTGCGGGATGCGGGCTGCAGGGTGCGGGCTGCAGTCTCCGTGGGCGCGGGAGCGGTGCCCTCTGTTGCCCGCGGCGCTGGCACCAGCCGGGGCCATGGAGTGCCCCATGGAAAGCCGCTCTCCGTGGCCTCCCCACAGACGGTGCATGCATCCCTGATTCTCCCCCAGTGCGCTCCGCTGCGTTTCCCTGATTCCAGCCTGTTTCCCCACAGCCGTGGGTGCCCCGCCAGCCCTTGTGTCAGGAGCGAGCCCCCAGGAATCAGCAAACCCAACTCCCTTCTCCTTGCAGAACCCTCCAAAAGCAAACCACGCCTGAGAGCTCCCAGGTGCTCCCTGATCCCGGACTGGGGCACGCAGCGGCTTTTCGATCTCTCTGCAGCCAGATCCACAATTTACATTTGTGTCGCCCGTGGATTTTCCCAGGAAGAGCTCTGCGTGTGCCGAGCCAGGGAGCTCGACAACACCTGGAGCTGGCGAGACAAATCCCCCGGGACGAGGCATTCCCAGCACACTGATTCATGTGGTCGATACCCAGAGCTGAAGGGTCAATCAGCAGCTCACGGGCTGTCTCGGGGAGGAATCAGCCCAGTGCTAAACTCATCACTCAGGACGGCGTCTCCAGGAGCAACAAGTGCTCTGTATCTCTGCAGATCAGACACTTCCCATTCAATAGTTAATTAGGGGAGCGAGCACCCAATTTACTCCAGCCAGCCTGGAAGAAAAATGTTAAAGTGATGCAATTTAAAGACAATTAACACGGGGACCTGCAGCTCCCTGCTCAGGATTACAGCAAGAAGCTGTTCCCCAGTAACAGGTTCCAAGAGAAGAAATCAGTGATTCCCCTCTGCTGCTGATCCCGTCCCTGGCACCTCCCCAAACATCCTCCAGTGCCTGTCCAGAGCTGTGCACCCCAACTCATCCCACCAGCGGGAAGGGGGATTGGGAAAGGGTCATGGAATGGATTGGGTTGGGCTGGAAGGGACCCCAAAGCCCCTCCAGTGCCACCCCTGCCATGGCAGGGACACCTCCCACTGTCCCAGGCTGCTCCAAGCCCCAGTGTCCAGCCTGGCCTTGGGCACTGCCAGGGATCCAGGGGCAGCCACAGCTGCTCTGGGCACCCTGTGCCAGGGCCTGCCCACCCTCAGTAAAAGCTCACAGCCCATGGCAGGAGTAATGCTGGATCACAGAACGCTGCCACCGCTGCCACGCGGCCCCTGCAGAGCCACGAGCCCACCCCAGCTGCCTGTGAGCAGGAAAATAAACAGGGCTGGTCTCAACGACAGCCCAAGGGCTGCCACTGCTCAGCCCAGGATGGCCAGCCCAGGAGCAAAAGTCCTCATGTGAAGCAAACCCAGGCGAAGCCAATGTCCCCAGGTGAAATAAATGTCCCCAAGTGAAGAAAATGTTCTCACATGAAGCAAACATCCTCAGGTGAATCAAGCAACCCCAGGGGAAGCCCCTGTGTGTTTCTCCAGCCCAGGGCCCCTAGGCGCGCATCGATCGCAGAATTCAATTAGAAACTGCAAAGCGAAGCAGGAGGTTATAAAGAATCGTATTTATGGCACATTACCAGGAGCAGCCTGGGTGATGCCATGCTCTGCGTGCCTCAGCCCGCATCCAGCTCCACGGGAAGGTGTGGGAACCAGGCCACGCCGGGAAACCTCCCACGTGCTCGGAATATTCCTCACAGGAATATTACCAGCTGCTGTCTAGGCAAAGACCGAGCTCTCCACTGTGCCACAAAATAAGTTTTGAGGTCTTAGTTCCTTCAAGACCTCAAATATTCCTCAGCATTCCCCTGAAATTCTTCCACCAACGTTATTCTACAATGGCCTGTGCAATGAAAAACACTTGTCTCATTTAAAAACAAGCAATGCCACCACTGGATTGAGGAGCTGTTACCTCCCAGATGGAACATTTGAGGGCTTGGGGTGGGTTGGTTTGGGAGTTTTTTTCTTGGCAAGAAAATGGAGGAATCTAACTTAAAAATAAGATACTGTGAGGGTGGGCAGGCCCTGGCACAGGGTGCCCAGAGCAGCTGTGGCTGCCCCTGGATCCCTGGCAGTGCCCAAGGCCAGGCTGGACATTGGGGCTGGGAGCAGCCTGGGACAGTGGGAGGTGTCCCTGCCATGGCAGGGGTGGCACTGGGTGGGCTTTGGGGTCCCTTCCAGCCCAAACCAGGCTGGGAGGGGGAGGAGGGATGAAGAGTCAGAGCAACCTGATGCCATTCCCTGCTCCACAAAGGCTCCACCAGGACCTGGGCTGGACTTGGCTCCCCTCTGCAGCATCAGCCAGAAGTGTTCTTTCCATGTTTTGAGCCATGAGATAAAACCAGAGAGGATTTGAGGCAGAGATGTCAGAGAGAGACAGTGCCACCAATGTCACAACCCTCAGTACTTTTATTATTGCTTTAATTCCTCCCCTGCTCCGTGCTGTGACCTGCAGCTCCTCAGGAAGCCGTTCCAGCGCACCATGGTGAATCTTCACTTCGACGTCTCCTTGAGAGGAAATGCCTTGACAACTCAAAATGCTGAGTTCAAATCAGAGTTCAGAGACACTCTCCAGCACGAACCGGGGCGATGCAGGCTCCGTCAGCCGGGAGCTGGTGCCTGCAGCTGCAGCTGGGGCTGCTCCGTGCACTCAGGACACACAGCACTGTGGGGACCAGCCCTCGCACAGCCACGGTCAGACAAGGGCACGGGAGAAGTGTCAGGAAGGAAGAAAGGGATAGGAATGGCAGATATCCAAGGGAATTCCTGTTCTAAACCAACCCTGCTGCCTGTCTTCTCTGCTGTGCCCTGTGGTCCCGTGGTTATTAATCCATCCCTGGGCTTTCTGAATTAGCAGATGGCAATTACACGTTCACTCTCACAGGGTATAAAAATGAATCCTTAAATTTTACCTTGTGATGGAGCATTTCCATACAAAACACTTCTCCTTGATCAGCATTCTACCCACGGACTCAGAGTGTGTGAATGCTTGGAAACGGGTTCAGAATCATTTCCCTGTGTTTTACACATTTTTCACTCTAAAGAAAGATGAAAAACCATGACCCAGAGAAGCTGGTCCATTAGGATAAATCTCCATAATTTTGTAGTCATTAAACAAAAAAATCCTACTTGTTCCTCTTCTCATTCATGTGTAGAAGCTGTGTCGGAGAGACCCCAGAAGTTTGAGTGGTTTTCAGTAAAAATGCAGCCGCGAGTGCGGTGTAATAAGGACCAATGGCGCCACCAAGAGGGGACGTGCTGAAGGTGGAAAACGCGATTTCGGTGATTTCTCGTCGGGACGGAAAGTCACAGAAAAGCAGAAATAGCCACTTCAGTGCAGGCCGTTGCACTGCCTCTCCCCTCCGACCCAGAGGTTCCACGTCCGTAATTTAAATTCTTAAGCACCATAATGTTGGAAAAAGTCGGAAAAATCAAAAACTGTTCGCAAAGTCCTTCCCATTCCAAACGTTTTCCTTTTCCACACACTTGAAGAGCTGTGGCTGCCCCTGGATCCCTGGCAGTGCCCAAGGCCAGGCTGGACATTGGGGCTGGGAGCAGCCTGGGACAGTGGGAGGGGTCCCTGCCATGGCAGGGGTGGCACTGGGTGGGCTTTGGGATCCCTTCCAGCCCAGTCCAGTGTGGGATGCTGTGACCACGGCCAGCAGCCCGGAGGAGAACTCGGCAGGGAACCCAAGAGCCGCTGGAGCTGCCGGCGGGCGCAGAGGCTGAGCCGTGGAGCACGGTCCCCAGGGCAGCAGGGAGCACCCCAGGCACTCCCAGCATGTGCACTCAGCCACACGGGGTAACAGGGCAGCAAACAAGAGAAATCACCTCCAGCTCCTACCGAAAAGGGAAAAAAAAAAGGGAAGCAGGCGATAGTTGAGCACCAAACAATCGTGTCCCGTAATAAACCAAATATTTGCGACACAGGAAAAGGTACTACCTTGAGAAAAGCAGGTGTGTTTCAAAATTCCGAAGCCTATGGGCTAAACTTCGGACAGGAGCTTTGTTTGGTGCTCGGAGTTGTTGTAATGTTTAGTTCCAGGGACGGTGGGGAGCAGCTTGGGTGCAGGAGGCTTTGCCGTAACCAGTGTCCCAGCAGTGCTAAGGGAACCCCAGAGACCCCAGCCAAAGGGCCAGAGTCAGCAACTTGTAAATCAAAGTACAAGAAAAAAGAAAATAAAAAAAGCCAAAAGTTTTTTAAAATACTGGTCGAGTGTTAAATTCGCTGGATGGGTAACAGCAGATTTCTGTGAGTCTCTAATTGCAGAGTGCTAACTAGCTCAAAAGAAATCAAAATCCTTATAATTTCAATCAATACTGAAAACTCCCTGGTCACGGCCAAAGACAGCCCCTCGTGCCAGCTTCCCAAACCTGGGGTGAGCCAGATCTCCTTATCAGTGTGAACATAAAACCTGAGAGACATAAAATCACGGACTTGTTCAGGGTGGAAAAGCTCTCAGAGCCCATCGAGTCCAACCATCCCAGCACTGCCAAGGCCACCACTGCCCCCTGTCCCCAAGTGCCACATCCACAGGGCTTTTAAATCCCTCCAGGATGGGGACTCCAGCCCTCCCTGGGCAGCCCCTGCCAAGGCCTGAGCACCCTTTCCATGGGGAAATTCCTGCTGATGCCCACCCTGAGCCGCCCCTGGCCCAGCCTGAGGCCGTTCCCTCTCCTCCTGTCCCTGTTCCCTGGCAGCAGAGCCCGACCCCCCCCCAGCGGCCCCCTCCTGTCAGGGAGTTGTGCAGAGCCACAAGGTCCCCCCTGAGCCTCCTTTGCTCCAGGCTGAGCCCCTTTCCCAGCCCCTCTGCCCCAGCCTGGAGCATTCATGGTGTCACCGACGGACAGGACCTGGCACTTGGCCTTGTTGACCCTCACCCTGCTGGCCTCTGCCCGTGAAGCCACCGCAGTGGTGACACATCACTGCCTCCACAACGTTCTTGCCCCTGCACAGTGGGAGATAAGATTTGAGAACATGCTGCCCATAATTCGTGTAGCCTTAGCAGCATTAATGTGATATGAGCTGCCCAAACAACAGCCCAAATGAGGAGGGATCTGGGGGCATTGCAGCCTCATTCCCAGCTGCCAGCTTCATTTTCTGTCTGGTTGCACAAAGGCGTCGGGCTGCAGCATCCATCCGTGCTCCTGTCAGTTTACACAGCGGTTTGAGCATCGCTACCACAGCCCAAATTCTCCAGGCAAGGACAAGCATTAATCTCCACGAGCAGAGCCCGAGAGCTGGGGTGAAACAAGTGCCAGCAGCAGGGTGGGAAAGGTGCAGGGGCAAGGTCAGCCCTCTGAGCAGCAGCTCCAGACCACCCCAGCCCTCAGTAGCAACTTGATGTGCAGCAGATCTGCAGCGACACAGCTCCTCCCCATCCGGCAGCCCAGCCCTCTGAGAGCTTGCCCAAGCATTCCGGGTATTTGCCCAGTCCTGGGCACGCTGGTGCACCTGGAATTTCTCCCCTGTCTCAGCCATACCTGTTATCCCAGGACTCTCACACTGCTGAAGAACTGGCAGGTGTTCTGTTCCCCAGCTCCACATCCCGGCACAGTTCTGCTGGCACTCAGCAAAACGCCAGGGGCTGGAGAGGAACACGGGCAGGAGCTGCACCCCCTCCACAGGGGCTGCTCAGCCAGTGCCAGGAGGGGACAGCTCCAGAAAGGGACATCGAACTCACCCAGCTCCTCAGACACAAGGAGCTCTCAGCAGCCAGGGTGGGAGACAGCAGCTTTTCCAACCCCAGCAGCTCTCCTCTCCAGCAGGAACAGTAATTCCCCTCTGATTTCACAGGCAGAAGTGGCACCTCTGGGTTTCTGGAGAAAACCCTCTTGTTGGTGCAGCTGTTCCTGAGAGCTGTCCATACCTTCTTCCCCAGGTCAGCACCTATTCTGAAATGCATTACATGGCTTCCTTCTTCAGAATAAGTTCCCTTTCTTTAAGCAGCTCAACTTCCTATAAAAAAATCCTCTGCCATAAAAGAGACTTTGGTGTAGGGCTCATTAGTAAGCTCAACTCTCCCTGCTGCTTCCCACGTCTTTGGAATCCCTGGAGAGAACAACTTTGCTTTGATTAGAGGGGAAAACATCTTCTCTTTCAGTTTATAACAGAGTGCCTGAAACCCAACACTGAATTTGGGATGGGGATGTGGTACTTGTGCATGCAAGTAATGGAGAGGTTTGCACAGGATGGAGTGAAAGCAAAGAACTACTCCAAATTAAACTGGGTTGACAGACACCACTCGGCAGCATGGCTCAGGGCAGGGCTGTCCAGCTCTCTGTGGGGAGGTGCTCTCCAGGACCTGGTAGCTGACGTGATTTCACTGGCTGTTCATCACTCTCAGGTCTGGAGAACCCAGGGTTCCCCGCTGCCTGTGGCTGTGCGGGAGCTCTCCAGAGGGATTTGGGGTTTTCTAGGGATGATTCAAGAAGTCATATGTATTACATGCCTCAGACAAAAGGTTTGAATGCAGAAATCTGTAAAATGAGGAGAACAGTGCCTGGTTTAGGTGTGCTGAGCGCAGAGAAGGCACCTTCACACCCTGGTCTGCAGGCTCACCTGAGCCAGAGCCAGCAGCGGGCCGGGGGCTTTGGCAGGTGCACGGCTCATCCCCTCACACTGATGGTGCCTCTCAACACCAAACCAGCCCTCCCCAGCCCCTTCAGCCCCACATCCCCTCAGAACCTGAACCTGGGGGGTTTTCTTGCCCTGCTCACCAGCAAGGGGAAGCTCCAGCAGGACAGAGGCAAGAGAATTCTGACAGAAAAATTGGTGTGAGGATAAAGAGGAAAGGTTAAACCTTGGAAACACTGAGCAAAAATCAGTAAAGCTCAAAATGATGCGTGCTGCAACGCTGGAATGAGTTGAAGGAACAGCTAAAATGTACCCCCCATCTGGAGTGTAACTGGGTGACAGCAAAGCAAACCAGCAAAGAGGGAGGAACTGCAGCCCAGCGACTCCAGCCGCAGCCAAGCTCCCCGGCAGTGCCTGCCCAGGTAACCGGCCAGGGCTTGTAACACAGCACAACAGCCACCTTAAGGGGTGTTCCTTATGGGTGTGCCTTAGTCGGTAACTTCTATGACATTGAAATGGAAATGAATCAATGGGAAAGGCTTCACTTCACAATTACGACTTAAAAGAGTTCAATAGGTGAGGCACGTTGCACTGCTAATAAAACCTGCATTCCTTATGGGTAGGATATTCCGCTTCCAGCAGTAATCCTCAGTCGGGAAGTGGCTGCGAACGCTTCATAAGCTTGTGGCAGGCAAACAGGGCAGCTCAAATCACTGAAACAAACAGCTGCCAGCGCCTGCGTTGTGTTCTCCGGGTGCTGTTTGCCCTGGCTCCGGGCCCAGCGCCGGGCTGCGTTTCACAGCTCGTGCCGTTCCCCGAGGACACGGCTCCGTCAGCACCGCGGGACTCGGGCCAGGGGACGCTTCCTCGGCTGAGCAGCCCAGGCAGGACGTGTAAGCAGGAACAGCAGCGCCCATCGCACAGCAGCAGCACAGGGACTGCTCTCAGCTTTGCTGACGGTGTCTGTGGCACTGCACGTTCTGGCACGGGAACATCTCGGGGCTCCTGCTGTGCAGCTCGGGACTGTGACAGGCTTTGGTCTCCCAGGCCAGGGTAACCAGTGCTGCTCCTCCCATCCCTGCCTTCGCGTGTGCCTGAGCACAGCACCACACCACGACATGCAGGGGCACTCAGGAACCACGGGAGCAGAGCACTTAGAGCCCAGGACACAGCTGCAGGCTCCTGAGTCTATTTCCTCCCATGTTTTACAGCTCCAGCTGTAAACATCCGAAGCAACAACTTTCCTGTTGTCTTTTTTATAGAACCAGGTCTCACATTCTGGAAGATCTGCAACACATGGGTGGTGCTCTTAGCAAATTGCTGCCTGACTGGCACCAGTATTTGGGATAAGAGGGGCTGGTGGGGGCTATGGGAGTGTGCACAGCTGTGCCCCCACTCCCTGGCATCAGGGGAGCCTCGATGGCCTCAGCCCACAGGGCACAGCTCGTGCTCGGGGACAGCAGCTCCCTGTGGGACTCGGGGCTGTCCCGCTGTCCCCTGGCTGGAGCACAAAGCACCCTCAGTGCCGCAGCTCTGGGAGTCACAGAGAGAAGGGCCCTGCCTCCACGATTGTCCTGGGGCAACAAAAATACCCAAACCTGCTGTCACTGGCTTGGGACTCAGTCCCCAGTCCCCTTCACACACCATTCTCACTACAAGGTGCACAGGGCAGACAGGCTGGACACAGAAGAGTTTTTGAAATTCCATTCTATGGAGCCCATAGTAACGTATTCTGTTACCAACATCCACCAACTCCTCAAGGATTCTTCCTGAGACTTCCAACCCAATTTAGCTCCACCATATGTCAGTGCTACTTGCTTCAGCACTGAATTTTCTCCAGTATTTCACTACAGCTAAAACACCCCTCTGTTATTCTGAATAAACTGAAAAAAGGAAAAAAATAACTGGATAACTGAAAAAAAATCTATTTAAGAGGATGATGGGTCTGGAAACCAACCAAACTTACCATCACTCTGTTGGACAGAGGGTAGGCAGTACACTCCCCTGGCTGTGAAAAGATTCAACATTTCATTTATGGAATCATAGAATCATGGAATGTCTTGGGTTAAAAAGGACCCCAAAGCCCACCCAGTGCCACCCCTGCCATGGCAGGGACACCTCCCACTGTCCCAGGCTGCTCCAAGCCCCAATGTCCAGCCTGGCCTTGGGCACTGCCAGGGATCCAGGGGCAGCCACAGCTGCTCTGGGCACCCTGTGCCAGGGCCTGCCCGCCCTCCCAGGGAACAATTCCTTCCCAACATCCCATGTAAACCTGCCTTCCTTCAGTCTAAGGCCATTGCCCCTTGGCCTATTCAGTCCCTTCTCCCTTAAAAACCCCTTCATTTTTTTAGGGCTTTGCTGAACACTTTTCCCAAGCCAAAGCCTGGCAAGCAGAGCACCCCGAGAGTTTACTATGCCACTGATGCTGGGATGTGCATTTCCTGCAGCAGCCAACAAGGAACATAGAAGGGCTTGCTACTCCTGTTCATTTTTAACTCCTGAATTTGGCCCACATGGCCCTTTGATCCTCTGACCCTCCTGAAATCACACCCTGCCATCAGCAAGGTAAGAGGGATAAAGGAGTCTTCATTCAAGCCTTCACTATCTCAAATTAGAGAAGATGCATCAAGGAAAAAAATGCCATTTCCTACACTTATGTGCATCCCACATAAATGGTTTGAGGGCTTCTCCTTGCAGCTGACCCAAACTGAGGGGAGATTCATCGGGGTCTGCAGCTCCTCCCGACAGGCAGCTCTGATCTCTGCTCCCTGGGACAGGGACAGCACCCAGGGAACAGCAAGAGCTGTGTCAGGGGGATTTTGGGCTGGAGCTCAGGGAAAGGTTCTTCCCCCAGAGGGTGCTGGGCACTGCCCAGGCTCCCCAGGGAATGGGCACGGCCCCGAGGCTGCCAGAGCTCCAGGAGAGTTTGGGCAGCGCTGCCAGGGATGCCCAGGGTGGGGGTGTTGGGGGGTCTGTGCAGGGCCAGGGGCTGGACTGGGTGATCCCTGTGAGTCCCAGCTCAGGATATTCTGTGATTCTATGAAATGAATGGGTGTTTCCCTAACAGGAGTGTTCACAGTGGAATTCAAGCATTTCCTTTTCAAAGTGAAGTGTTTTTCTTTTCACCTTGCCTTAAGCATCCACATTAGTTTCATGCAGGAAGAAATACTTGAGGAATGAGTGCTATCCATGCTGGCTGTGCCACAGCTCCCCTGGGGAAGGACCGGGAGCCCAGGAGTGCAGGACCTGCAGCCACACCTTGCCGAGGCAGTGACTCACGGCTCCGCCGGGACATGTTTGTAACTTTTCTTCTCCAGAGGAAAATGCACAGGTAGCAATTAAAATCTGGGTGAGGCTGGACAAACCCATAAATGTTTGGAATTATTCTGAAGTTTTAATTGAAGTTGGAGAGCGGAGCAGCTACAGTGGAATGGGAATGAGATATTGACATTTAAGGAAGTGTCACTGAGAGAAATCTTGCTGTCACAGATCTGACTCATCTGTGCCTGACAGGTGTCTTCTCTGACTCCTGAGATCAAGATATTTTCACTTTAATCTGAGAGAAGCAGAGGGATGAGCAATTCCATTTATTTATAATACAAGCTCCCTTCAAAGGTGACTTGAAAATGAATATTTTGGGAGGATGTTCATAGTTCATTGCTGCAGAGGTGTGAAAACAGCACAGAGGGCCCTCTCTGGATGGACAGCACGGCACAGAGAAGCAACAGCGGCTGTCCCCAGAACAAAGCCTGTTTAGGGAAGAGACACTTTGGTGGGGGAAGCTGGGAGACACTGGGAGAGACCAACATCAGACAACGCAGCACGTGGCAAGGCAGAGATTTATTTGGTTTTCATTACAGCAACAAGATGACAAACATTTGGCTCCTGTTTTAACCTGAGACTACAGAAGCACACCTGGCTCCTTCCAACAGCGATTCCCGTTGGGAAAGAAGAGCACAGGACCCCTGCAACGCCATGACCCAGCCCTGAAGCAAACTGGCAGAGACTGGGCTGGGCAGGATAGAGCCACCAACCACTTGTGTCAAAGGCAACAATAACCTGAAAGGCTGACTGACATAAATCTGACAGGAAACAGGATGGAATTCCCAGCTCTCAGGCAAATAAGCTGGAGGTGACCTCCAAAGTTACCCTCACTACTCCCAATTACTGCTCTATAGAGAGTTGGGAACAGCGAGTTGGGCACCAAATGAGATGTGATCCCCGGCTTGGGCCTGGGTAACAGGGAAAGCCACTTCCAAACTGTGGCTCCTCAGCCAGGGGCACCAAGCACCCATTCCCAAGATCCTCTGCAAGCAACAACATTTCTGACACGACTCCAAAGTGATTTCTATAGAAGTGCTCCCAGAGTGCGGAGAAGCTGCCTGAAGTGTCTTTCCTTATAAAGCCAGAGAACAATTACTGGATCACAGAGCGAAGAACACAATAGAACAGACACTTTCTTCAGTCAGGAGGTGATTCAGCTATCAAAGAGATTCTTTTGTTTCTATTTTGGGGGGAAAAAAACCATCACTGCTTTCAGATGTCTAAAGCTGACGTTGCCAGGGTTCTTCAGGGCTGTCAGCGGCTTCGAAGGGCTCTGTGATCCCTCCCTTCTCCTCACACTCCGGCCTCTCTGGCAGTCCCGTGGAACACCTGGAAACGCCACCTGAGGGTGAGCGGGACACGAGCTGTGACTCACAGGCACACTGTGCCTCTGCAGCCAGAAATAGAGAGCACAGCACATGGCCTCACCCGTCCCCTCACCCGGAGCCATCCAGGACACACGCAGTGCGCCAGGAAAACGCTGTGCTGCTCCTTCCTGGAAGAGCTCCGCTCTCCAGGGCCACGGATCAGCTGGCGCCAGGAGGGCAGAGGGACGCTGTGCGCGGGACAGGCTGGTGACAGCGAGGAAGGTGACCGGAGCACTGGCGCCGCGGGAGAGCAGGGAGGGAACAGCTGAACCACGAGGTTTAGGACATTTGCCCGGACATGACAACGGGACTTTCCTGAGGGGCTTGGATGCAAGGGCTCTCTGGAGCAGGAAAAGAGTCTGAATGTCATGCAAATACAATACAGCGCCAGTATTTCAGGGAAAGTGGGAGCAGGTACCTGGGTAGGAACCAGGAGAGTTTAACAAGGACTGACCCCAGGGTAGGGACTGAAGTCCGGGGCATCCTTATATACCATAGGGGGAAATACAGTGTAAAAAACACAGGTAAAATTACTAAACACAGGGCTAATAAGGCAACCCACCAACTGCCAAACCACAGGTTTGCCCCAAAGCTTGGAACACTGACAAAGATTCCATGGGAAAAAAATCTGTTGCGCTTCTCACCTAAGAATAGTCAGGTGTTTTGATGTCAATTAGCATGTGATATGCGTGCGGTTTTTATCTGTTAAAGAAATCTGACTCTGTGCGCCCGCCAGCCGTACTTCCCTTCAGGATAAACGCTCTTTCCATGGCTCGCCCTTTGTCTTTTGAAATTACCCTTCCAGCACCCTCTGTTTCCAGAGCAGCGGCAGTGAGAGCCCCCGGCAGAGCTCAGGGCTCTGTTAGTCCTCACCAGAGGATGGCGAACAGGCTGAGGAACAGCGGCTGCGGCGCTGGCAGCACCTCCCTCCCACAGCGTACGTGGGGGGCACGGGGCAGCTGGCCCGGCACGATCCTATTTCCTGAGCACATTTGGAAACTTCGCTCTCAGGAGCTTTTCTTGCTCAGTGTGGCAAGGGCAGAACGTCACCTTGTTGTGAGTACACAGCAGTGACCCACTGAACCGGGAACAGCCGCTGCTGACACCCCGTGCCTTAGTTCTGGGAATTCTGCAACAGCACCAGACCCACCCCCGTCCCCCGGCTTGTGCAACACCCTCTCCCCGGGACCCCTGCTCCCAGAGCCGAGCAGGGAAAGCTTTCCCAGCACTCCCACCCCAGAACCACCCCCATCCCCCAGCGTGGGCAGCAGGAAAGGGGGGATTCTGCCCCTGTGCCCCTGTGCCCAGCTGAGCCCCCACCTGCAGAGCTGCCCCAGCCCTGGCCCAGCACAGGCAGGACCTGGAGCTGCTGGAGCCAGCCCAGAGGAGGCACCAAATGATCCCAGGGATGGAGCAGCTCTGCTGGGAGGGAAGGCTGGGAGAGCTGGGGGTGTTCACCTGGAGAGGAGAAGCTTTGGGGTGACCAAATTGTGGCCTCACAGGGCCTGAAGGGGCCAACAAGAAACGTGGAGAGAGACGATTTACAAGGGTCCGGAGTACCAGGACAAAGGGGAAGGACTTCCCACTGCCAAAGGGCAGGGTTTAAAGGCATTCTTTGCCCTTAAAGATGACTCTCCTATAGCTACAGAGGAGACAGCCAAGAGACTAAGTAAAAAATTATTTAATTTAAACATTTGATACACAACACACTGCATAAGGAATAAACACAAATCAAGTAATGAATTCATAAATGGGCACAGATGTCATACCAAGAGATTAAATGAGGAAAGCTTCAGTCAAACACATTTCTGTATCTAAATTACCAAGAAAAGGCTGCAAGCCCAGAGCAGAAATGTCTCTGAGAGGAACCACCCTGAACTCAGGCAAGTGACAGACTTCAGTCCTTCTACAGGAAAGTCCTGAGGAACCTCCAGGTAAAATTCTATTCTGTAATATAAAGACTCCCAGCAGAGAACTTTACTTGTCCCTAACAAGACTCTTACTCTGTAAGAGGATGTTCTTCACTCATCTGTGTTCAAGATCACAATTAACCATGCCTGTTCATCAACCACTTTCCTTGCATTTTTTACAACCTAGTTTTTCCATTAGGAAACCACTTCAGATTGAGCAGGACAATGCAGACCTGTTACCTTTCCAAGCATTTAGGCCTTCCCTAGAAGCAGTTGGGCTTTAAAGTTCATTAAGTTGTACCACCTCCTGAGGGACTTAGAGATCAGAAATACATCAGCACGGGGGTTTTGGAGCAACACAGAATTCATTTTGATTTCTTTCTGCTCTTTCAGACTTAGGGGCAGAAACTGCATCTTCACAACTTCCAGTGTCCGTGCTTGGAAAAGAAGCAGTCAGTGTAAGAGGCCAAACTCAATGCAGCACCAGGAATATCGCATTTCTGAGGCAGGAGATCCGGGAAAGAGGCAGTCCCTGCACGCGGGGCTGAACGCCTGCACCCCCGGAGCGCAGTTAGTGCGGGATCCCCCCGGCCGCGTTCCCTGATCCCATCGCTGCCCCGTGCTCCAAAGCCGGCCAGGCACAGCCCCAGGGCCCGGCTCGGGGCTGGATCCCAGAGCCGCCTCTGCAGCCCCCCGAGCCGGGGCCGGTCCGTCCTGCCCTGCCCGCAGCGAGGGGACCCGGCACGGCCTCGGGCTGAGACACCGGAGTCAGAGCCGGCCTTAGAAAACGCTTTCACTGAAAGGGTGGCCGGGCATTGGCAGGGGCTGCCCAGGGAGGCTTGGAGTGCCCATCCCTGGAGGTGTCCAAGGAAGGGCTGGAGGTGGCACTCAGAGCTCTGGGCTGGGGACAGGGTGGGGATGGGGCACAGCTTGGGCTCCATGGTCCTGGAGGGCTTTTCCAACCTCAGTGACTGTGATTCTGTGATAAATCTGTCCCAGAGCAGCGCCCTGAGCCACCGCTACCCTCCCTCCCCTCACCCCGGCTCTGGCGCTCGCTGAGGGCGCAAACGAGTCAGAAACACGTTCTTTTGGGGGTTTTTTGGTTGGGTTTTTTTTTTTTTTTCCTCATCACAATTAACCCTTCAGGGAGCGAGCAGAAATAAAACATAGATCGGGAGGCACAGCGTTATCTCCCCGCTGTGGCGGTCCCGCCCCGTCCCTTCACGTAAAGCCGCGCTTGGAGCGGCGCGTGTGGAGCCCCTGCTGCCGCCTGGGGAGCGCCTCCGCAGCCGGACCATCAAGACCACCACTTCGTCCTCGTCCTCATCCTCATCCTCATCCTCATCCTCATCCTGCCGCTGCCCTGCACGCCCCGCATCCCAACGGAACGGTGCCGGGACGGGGCGGGGAGCCGGGATCCGGCCGGGATCACCGCCCCGCTCGCTGCCCGGCCCGCCCTCCCTGAGGGGAGCCGGCGGTGACGTCACGGCCGGGCCGCCCGGCAATGGGCGCCATTTTGAAACCGCTACCCCTCCCGCGGCTCCGGGCGGCTCCGTCCCGCTCCCGGCCCCGCTCCTGGCCCCGCTCCCGCGGCTCCCCCCGCCATGGCAGGTCGGTGTCCGCGCTCCGCGCTCGGCTCCGCGCTCGGCTCCGCCTTCGCGCCGGGATGGGCCCCGGGTCGGCTCCGTGTGGCCACGAGAGCCGGCCGCAGGCCGGGCCGCGCCGGGCGGCACCGGCGGGTGATGCCGGAGCGCGGCGGCCCCGAGGGGTCCGGGCCGGGGGTCGGCGCGGGGTCTCCTCTCTGCCTTCCTCTCTCACCGCCCTTTCTCCCTCCGCAGGAGTGGCGAGAGCTGGAGGCGACGGCGGCGGCAGCAACGAGGTGCAGTGGAGCTTCTTGCAGGTGAAGGGGGCGATCGACGAGGACGTGGCGGAAGGTGAGNCCAGTTCAGGCCCCTGCCCAGGCAGGGTCACCTGGAGCGGTGACACAGGAACGTGTCCAGGAGGGTTTGGGATGTCTCTGGAGAAGGAGACTCCAGCCCCTCCCTGGGCAGCTGTTCCAGGGCTCTGCACCCTCCATGGAAAGAAGTTTTTCCTCATGTTGGGGTGGAACTTGTTGTGTTTTAGTTTATAGCCGTTGCTCCTTGTCCTGGCTCTGGCACCACTGAACAGAGTCTGGCACCATCCTCTGACAGCCCTTGAGGATATTTGTATGGATTGATGGGACCCCCCCTCAGCCTCCCCTCTCCAGACTGACCAGGCCCAGCTCCCACAGTCTCTCCTCATCTCAGGGATGCTCCAGGCCCAAAATCATCTCTGTGGCCTCTGCTGGGCTCTCTCCAGCAGCTCCTTGACTTTCTTGTCCTGAGGAGCCCAGAGCTGGGCACAGTTCTGGGCTTGGGGTAAAAGGTAACAACAGTGATACAATACAGGGAGAGGAAAAAAAGAAACACCAGTGGAGTCTGTCAGGCTTGTCAAGTTTCGCTCTGACGCACAGAGAGTGCTGCTCTGTCATTTGTGCTGCATTGAAAAGTGCAGTTTAAAGGGTTCCTGCAGCTGTGGAGAGATTTGATTCCCACTTGTTAACGTTTGGGAGCTATAAATAGGGATATTAAGCAGGGAAAAAGGGCACACCTTCACATTTCTCTGAAACTTTCCAAGTGCGGTGTGTTTTGGACAGAGTAGAAAACAAGAAACGTTTTAACTGGGAGAAGTGTTTTCTGTAGTGTGCAGAACCAGGGTGGAGTTTTGCTTGACTCTGATGAGAAGGTTCTTTTTTTGCCCCTAAATTTCCTGTATTCTAACTGTCCAGGGTGGCAATGCTCTTTTCTAAAGTGTGGAAGTCTTAAAATGTGAGTTGCAGGGCCGTGTGTGCTCAGCTTGGGTTTGGGATTTTTTTTTTTTTTTTTTTTTAACTGGATGCAGTAAATATTTTTCCTTGCTGTCTGCTATGGGGAAATTGTGCTGACAAATGTTTTCATTTTCATGCCACTTGTTTGGCAGTCCACTTAAAATAATGGCCATGGGAGGGATAGACTGGAAAACTGCTAGAGAAACTGGCCTCACTCAGTTGTTTTCTTCCTTTTTCCCCCCTCTGTATATTTTGTAGCTTGCTCTGAAGTTCACAGAATTCTTGTAGAAATTAATATAAGTAGCTTTTATGTTTTTCACATGGTTCTTTTTCTTTGGATCTGTCACCTGTGTGACTAAAAGTCAGTTCTCCATGTGTGAAGGGGACATCTGGCTCCTGGGGGCACCTTGCTTCCCAGGTAATTCCTGAGCAGCGTGGCTTTGCACAGAGCAGGAAAGTTCTAGGAATCACTCAGCACCTGGTTTTGCGAAACTACCACTGAAGTTTCATTTTCCTATGGGAACACCAGAACTATTTACAGGCTTTGTGACTTTTTGGTTCTATTTTGATTTGTTTTGTATTTTTTTTTATTTCTCCTCCAGTTACGTTTTGCCTTGAAATTAGAATTAAATACAAAAAATACGCTGCTCATTTGCTAATAATTGCCCAAATTTAATTCATTAGTAAGAGTACAAATACATTGCTAGATTTTGGGCCTCAGTTAGGGGCACATTTACCTGTTACCATCTTTTATATCCTCTCTTACCAAACTGCACATCTAAACCTGCTTGATGGGCCACTGTTGCCTTGAAGAAGCCTTTGAATTGCACATAAATTTTTGCGATGGTGGAAAATGGCTACTGCTTTCAATTTTTGGTCTGTTTTGTGAAAAATCAGCTCTCTGGAGGAAGGGGACACCACGAGGTTGCTGTCCAGCCTATTCCATGCGGAGTGTTTTGCTGAATTTTCTTAGAGGTTTACTCAGGAGTTGAAACTGCTCAGCCAGGCAACTTTACCAGTAAATCCCTTCTTTTACAGTGCAGTTCTAACATACATTTTATATTCCGTAGTTGTTTCTCAGGTGTCTGGCTTTGACACAAGCACTGTGACAAGTGGCTGTGTTAGATTGGCAGCTGGGTTTTCCTAACTGGGTCGTTAATACAGAAAATCACTGTCTCCTCTTTGTCTTGTCTGTGCATTGCCTTTCCTCAGTGAGTAATCCATGACCTCTGGACAGGCTCTGTGTCATGAAAGAGAAGGGCTCTGTTCAGTCTGACCATTTCTGAAAGACCAGGATAACCCATCACTTACTGAATATGGATTTTGTAAAGGATTGGATATGACTTTTCTAGAATGGGAAAGTTTAGTTGGATTCAAGGAGGAGGACTGGAGGATAAAACAGAGATTGAGTGAAAGATTTAATATTGGGGATGGCAACAATCATAATTTAAAAACAAAGCTAATTAAAGATTGTGTTGTGATTTTGTTGGTGGTGTTAACCACGTGACTCCAAAACTTGCACTGATTGCCCATGGAACTTGTAATTCTTGGGTTGCTTTTTTTGTAGAAAGGCCTTTCTAAACAGAATACAAATGCTGCCAGAGACTTTATCACTTCCGTTACTTCAGTGTTGAATTTGTTTTGCGTGTTCAAAATTGTCCTGTTTTGGGAGGCTCTTTTTTTGGGCAAGTAAAATATAAATCTGTTTATTAAGTAATGTACAGCTATGCCCAAATTCTTGTGGGCCAGATGTTCTGCATCTAATCCACAACCACTTCTGGGTGCAGTTCTGTATCTCCAGTTAATGATCCAAGAAATAAACTTTTTTTTTTTTTTAATTCTCCAGATAGTGACTGGTATTGATTGACTGCCCTGACAAAGTGAGAGATCCCTTGTTACCATCACTTCAGCCAGCTCTCCTTCTGCTTTTGCTGCCTGTTAGGTGCTGGGTCAGACACCTCACCAGTTTGCTAGGAAGCAGAACACAAGGAGCAAAGACAACCACAATCCAGTAAAAACATATTAGCCTGTAATCCTGTACCTGTTTGAAAGTGCAGCTACAAGTGATTTAGAAATGTTCTTAGTACTAAATTGTCTTTACAAATCAGTGGTTAAAAACATTCTCTTGTGGTTCAGAAACCCACTTAGCCAATTCTCACTGCTCTTAAAGGAAATCCTGGCATAATTTTGTGCTTTTGAAAAAAACTCTAGCAGTAGAGGTGTAGCTGTGACACCTGGTTCAGTTGCATGAAAGGAGTTGCAGAATTGGTTGTTAGCTTTAAGCTTTAATATTGTCTTTTTTCTGTAAGAACTGGAAGATAGGGGACTGATGACTACGGAGCCATGTGTGCTGTCTGCTGTCACCGTAAATCCCTGGATGTGCCTGGAGGTGACACTTGCTGCTGCAGTGGGGCAGAAGGTGGGCTGTAAGCTGGGTTTTGGGCTGGGTTTTTTCCTTGAAAGCCAGTGCTTTGCAGTGAGCAGGACTTCAGAAGCCTCTTTGCCCTCCCTGGAAATACAGGGTTCCCAGAGCAGCTGTGGCTGCCCCATCCCTGGCAGTGTCCAAGGCCAGGCTGGAGCACCCTGGGGCAGTGGAAGGTGTCCCTGCCATGGCAGGGGTGGCACTGGGTGGGCTTTAAGGACCCTTCCAATCCAAACCAGGCTGGGATTCCATCATTATATTTCGATGAAATGTGAAGCTTTGGTAAGATGTAGCTTATGAATGGTGAAGAGTTTGAGTAAGCAGTGAGTATCGGTTGCAGAGTTGTAAGTGGGAATGCAAAACAAAGCAATTTGGGTAGTGGGAATACAGGAATTAGTGCTAGTCTGTGTGTGAGCAGTGGGAGCCACTGGATTTGTCCCTGCAGAAGGGCAGGCTGGGTGCAGAGGGAAAAGCTTAATGAAAAATGACAAAACCCACTATTTTTTTAAAGGATGGCAAGGTGTGAAAGCTTCAACTGAAAGGAAAATTTGATTTTCCTATCATGTTAAGACTTTTATGAACTCCTGATAGAAGTACACCCAAAACCATCACAATGAGCTACTTAGAAAAAACTAACAATAGCATGAATTAATTCAGTACACTTCTAGTAGGAGAAAGCTTATTGGAATTAGTCTTCCAAAGGTTAAAAAATAATACTGAGGCAGTAGATTTGCACAAAGAATACTGGATTATGTCACGAATCTTAGAAGCAGCCTCCGTGATTTCTCATGGCTTCTAGGGGAGGCAGGGCAGGCTCTGCAGGCAGGAAGGGAGCACATCTGTGTGACTGAGCTCTGGCTTTGCTGCTCCCTTTTCGTGCCGTGCTCCCCTTGTGCTGGTCTCGCTTTCTTTGCACTGACACATGCAGACAGCTCCGTGCACTCCAAACCAGGAGAAAGCTCTTTTAGGATGTAATTCAGAGGGCTTCAGTATCGAGTCCCAGTCTGGCTCCATTGACGAGAAAACAGGGATTGAGCTGGGTGAGGGAGTGGCACTCACTGTGTGTCATGAGCTGGAGCCCTGAGGTGCTGTGCCAGCCCTGGGGTGGCTGGGGGTGCTGGGCAGCCCCGGGAGCAGGCTGGGAGCGGGGTGGCACCTGGTGCTGCTGCCCGTGCACCCTGGTTCAGCGCTCCCGCAGAGCGGCCTGCGAGCTCCTCGGGGGCCAAGTGGCTCAGCTCCAGGCATCCAGGACACACAGGAGCTGGCAGGCTTTCCCACAGAACTCCAAACAAGATGTTTGGAGTTTGCCATGGCCTGTCAGCAGCAGCACTGACCTCAAACAGCTTCTGCTTCCCGGCTGGCCAGTGCCCTGCTCATGCTTTACCTTAAATCTGTTCAAGGATTTAAATTAGTCCCAAAAGCAGAGTTGTTTTGGGCTAAGTTAAACCCTGCCAGGTGCCTAAAGGCAATTCAAGCTATCTTACAAGTGATTTGAGTATTAGGGCATAAAAAAATTGTTAGACCTTACAGATATTTTAAGTTGGCAGAGTGTTTAGCAGTGTAAGCTGGGAGAGGTTTTGTCTGGACAAAACTCTACCCATTTGGTTTATTGTCCTGATTTCTGGTACACCTCACTCCTGTTAATAACTCTTCAAAGAAATCCTAAAAGGGGAAATGTAAAACTTGAATATATAAGGAGGCATATTCTGAGAAATAGGTGATTTTGAGTAAGTTGTATGCATATGTGTGTTGTCAGGTGGTTATTGGCAGCTGTAAAGTTTGCTTGTGTTTCAGTACAATTGTGATTTCTCTCAGCTGTTAAGAAACAGCATTTTGGGAGCACTGACAGCAACAGCAGTAAGTGCCTCCCCACTACAGGGTGGTGACCCTCTCTGTTCCACTGGCTGTTCTGGCAGCTGAAGGGCACAGCCTTCCTTCACCTGGAAGCAAGTCAGTGACATGTACAGGGAGGAGGGAGAGGCTGAGGGGTGGAACTGAGTGCTGGAGTCAGAACCCTGCAGTAGCTGAAATTGCAGCACTGCCTGCCTGCCCAGCACGAGGAGGGTGGGGAAGGGTCTGTTGGGAGCAGGGTTCTGCCAGCAGCTCCCTGTGCTTGCCTGCTGTGGTACCTGCAGCCATCCCAGCTGGAGAACTGTCTGACTTCACACCCCTGCTTCCCTCTGCCCAGCCCAGAACCTTCCTGTGCAGCTTCATATCCATGGGAATGTTTGGGAAGTGCAATTACTGCAGGTCAGCGACAAGCAGTTCTGAGGCCCTGTGTGTCTGGAACTTGTTAAGGTCCGATAGGATTTTGGTTTTCAAGCATTTTTTTCTATGATTTGCTCTTTAGCAGGTGCTGGTCTCTAAATTGCTTCATTTTCTTTGATAATCTCTTCCCTCTAAAGGGACTCTCTGTTTTTTTCACTGATCTTATTTGCTCCTATTATATTTTGTATTTGAGGAGTCTTTCCTGAGTTGCTCTGAAGCAGCGGTTCCTTGCTGTTCTTCACTGCCCACGTTTGTCACCTGTGGTCCCTCAGAATGGTCTGTTGTCCCTGCCTGCTGCAAAGAGAGTTGTGTTCCTTCTGATGTTGTGTCACACAGTTCAGCACAGCATTCCAGGGAGATCCCAGCGTCTGCTTTTTTCCATGTCTGAGTTGATTCAGGAGCACATAACCTGTGCTGATCCCTTCTGCACGCTCTGCTTGCTTCCCATCCACTGTGGGAGATCACACAGTGTCTCCCACAGCTTTGTCCAGCCACAGGATAACTCCAGCTTTGTAGGATAACAGTGTTGGAGGGAAAGGTGTGTCACCTTTGAGCTTGACTGCAGGCACAGAAATATTCCCTCTGTGCTCAGTTCCCACTGGCAGTCTCCCTGACAGTCTGTGCCAGCCATCTGCCTGCAGGCCAATCCAGCCATTTCCTCTCAAAGCAGAGCCTCTGCAGAGAGTTCCCTGGGCCTTACAGCAGTTCCAGCTTTGGTCCCAGGATGGGTCATGGAAAAGGGGGCTGTGCATTCAGACTCCTCTCCGGGGAGCAGGGCAGGAGCCGGGTTTGCAGGCAGGCATTGTTCAGGCTGTGTGCTGAAGTGGTACGTTGTCCATTACGTACTTGGAAAATTCAAAGTTAAAATCCCCTGGAAGTTGGAGCAGCCTCCTTTTGAGGTGCTGTTGGAGAGCTGTGAGTGTTTGGGTCCTTGTTCATTACATGTCTGAGGACTGGGTTTGTGGCAGAAGGCTCTGAGCAGCTTAGGAGGATGAGAGAGGCACTGATGCTGGCCATGTCTTGTTAGTGTTGGTCCTGAGCACGAGCTGCAGCTGCAAATTCCTTCTCTCTTGCGTGAGCCATCAAGTAATTCCATGTTTTCAGGTTTGGGTTTTAACCAGAGCAGCAACGCACAGCCAGCTTAGAGAGGAAAAGTTCACAGGAGCTAATTTTAGGCACCTGATGTAGATGTTGTGGATCTCTTTGCATTCTCCATTACCTCAGCAGAGAGCCTGGACGTTGATACTGGTGTCAGAAATACCCAAGATGAATCCTGGGGGGATTAAGTTAGTTTGCAGGTGTAAGCTTGCTGTCATCTCCAAATCCTAACAAAAGCTGGTCTCTGCCACCCCAGCCCCCTTCACTCCCAGCAGAGCTTGTCCAGGAGGCTCTGGAGGTTATAAACTTCCCAGAATTGTGGCAAGAGTTGTTTGTAGGGAGGTTTGCACTCAGCAGGGCTGGTGAAAGGCTCAGAGCACTCAAACTGAACTTTGACACATCTGTCAGGGCTTACATGGCTGTCCTGAGTCAGGGAGTGGGCTCCACCACTTTACTGTAGAGCCGAATATTTGTGGCCTCTGATGTGTTGGGGTGGTGTTTCCTACCTACGGAAGTGCTCAGTGCTCTTAAATTTGGGAATATTACAGAACCACAGTGTAGTTGCCAGCAATCCTTTTAATACACCAGCTGTGAAAACAGCTCCGAGTTTCTCCTCTGGATGCAGAGTGTAACCAGGTTGGAACTCATTTCCAGAAGTGAGGCTAAACATGAATTTTTCATGTCTGAAAAGAAATATTGCCGGCCTCATATCTTACTGTGAAGTCCCAGGGATTGCTGCCCTCCCTGGTTGCACGTGGATGCTTGCAGAGCCAGTCCCAGCCCCACAGGAGCAGAACTGGAGGGACAGTTGGGCAAACCTCTGTTTCTAGAAAAGCAGTACCTGAGAAGAGAGCCTTGGGATGCTGTCCATGAGCAGATACCACACCGGTTTGGCTTTGCTCACCCTTTCCCACATCCCATTGGGAGTTACTCTGCTGGCATGGAGAGGAGGCTGAAAGTTAGGCAGGGGAATAAGACTGGTGCTTGTATACCTAAGGAGGAGTTATGGCATCTAATAAAAGAGATTAGAAATGCCAGAGTTAATGCGATGATGAAGAACTTGCAGAGGTTTGCTGTGTTCTTTCCTAAAAGTTTTGAGCTGACTTGGAAGTGAAGAGCAAATGTAGGTGGGTGAAGTGTTGAGCAGAGCAGGGATGGTTTGGAATTCATTCTGTGCTTTACTTGGAGACTTATAATATTTTTTTTATTTCACCTGCTTTGAGATGGTAGAGTGCTGAAGATAGTGGGTGGAATGATTTGGGGGATTGATCTGCTTCAATTAAACATGCCTGTAGGGAAAACTTTATAATTCATACATTTATGTATAAAACAAGTACAGTGCTATTAAAACAGGTGATTGCTCATATTCCAAATTTTGTAACTTAAAAAATATTTGAAGGAAGCTTCTCTATTTTTGTCCTGCTGTGCCCCCCCCAGTTCCCTGTTCCCTAGGGCGTGTTGGTGACAGACTATTTCAGTGTGTGTTCTTTAGCCTGCACTTTTTGTTTCAAGCCATGGAATTTGGGTAGTGTCTGTGTTTTGATGTGTTTCCACCCAAGATTCTGTTTGTCTGGATAGCACTGCTGGGGAATAATGGCTGTGTCAGCAGCTGGTTTGGGAAACAAAAATGATACACAGATTATTTTGAGCAAATAATTGTGTGAATACTCCAGTAGAGGATGGGAGATGCTAATAATAACTTCTTCACTTTCTGAAACAAAATGGAAAAGTAGTTTTTGTGACTTTGAAAGAATTGCATGTGTTAAGGAGGCAATTAGTCCTTGTGGTTACTGAGTCTCCAAGGGTGGAAGGGATCCCTGCTGGAAGGGCTTGCAGATGGTGGTGGTAGTGGAATATTAGTTTTGCTACTAACAAACTTTCATAACTCAAGGGCTTTTTCATATCTGAGCATTGAAAATGTCTTAAAATTGCTCTGTGAAGTCACTTCACTGATTGCTTACCTCCTCAGTTTGTTTCTTTTTCATGGTTTGCTACTTTTCCAGGATGTCTTCTGAAATCCTTGTGTATGATTGATAATAACTGGTAATTGACTGGGAGTTCCCTTTAAAGAAAGGTGACTATAAAACTGGATGTGTCCAAAAGCTGGTTAGTAATGTGATATTGAAGGCTGGCAGTACTCTGTAGAAAGATGATATTTACTCATTTATTTAGTGGTTCTAAATAATTATTTTTTTAATCCAAGAAGGTAAATAATTATCTCTAGACACTAGGAAAAAAATTCTAAGGGCGTCGTTGATAAAAGATGAAAAGGGAATTTATATTGAGAAAACTGGTTAGGGTTTCTAATCATCTTCTTCATGAGAGTGAGGTGTTATTGAAAGGAATTTCAAAGATAGCACATGAAAATCAATACAGGAGAGGAGTTTCCAGGGAGTCTCCAATTGCACAATCTGGAACTAATTGATACCATACACTTCAAACCTCAGAATTTTGCTATCTGCATCATAAATGCAATATTTGATGTGAGCAGGCCCAGCAGGAGCAGTGTTTGCTGAGAGCTTTGTTGGGTTTGTTGCCATCTGCCCCAGCCCCGGGACAGACATTTGCAGCTCCTTATCTCAGCGCCCCTTGGCTGGGGCTGTTCGATGGCAATTCATTCTTTATTGCCCAGAGGGACTGCTGGGGGGAGAAACGCCCCCAAGGGCACTGAGGCACTCGGAGCTGCGGGTCCTGAGGGCTTTTCCTTTGCTCTCCTGCTTTCATCTGTCCTTGCTGATGCTGCTGCATGGAGCTGATTCTGGAAGCTCAGCTGGAAGAATTTTGTTTGTTTTCCCCCTTTGGCCGAGGGGAGCTGCCTGTTCTGGGCTCCCGAAGGAACTCCCTGAGTGCTCAGCTTGGGAAGGGCAGATGTGCCTCAGCCTCCCCTGGATCAGAGCACGCTGCTCCACGGGAACCCCACACCTGTAGGATGCACACACTGGGGTGGGATCCCCAGGGGGGAAGCTGAGGACAGGGGTATCCCCATGGACACTGCAGCTTTACTGCCCGCAGGCAGCACACACACCTTGGGAAGCTCAGATCCATGGACACTGCAGCTTTACTGCCCACAGGCAGCACACACACCTTGGGAAGCTCAGCTCCATGGACACTGCAGCTTTACTGCCCACAGGCAGCACACACACCTTGGGAAGCTCAGATCCATGGACACTGCAGCTTTACTGCCCCCAGGCAGCACACACACCTTGGGAAGCTCAGATCCATGGACACTGCAGCTTTACTGCCCACAGGCAGCACACACACCTTGGGAAGCTCAGATCCATGGACACTGCAGCTTTACTGCCCACAGGCAGCACACACACCTTGGGAAGCTCAGATCCATGGACACTGCAGCTTTACTGCCCACAGGCAGCACACACACCTTGAGTTCCCAAGCCAGTGTGCCTCTGGTGACTAAAGGCACCCCTAAAGCCTGCACTGAGGAATGAAGAAGTGTTTTAGCTTGTCAGTAAAATTGTGTTAGGCTTTGAAACATGGCTGCATTTGGGGATATAAATGAAGAATTGTGTCATTGCATTAATACAAGTTGTAATGCTTTTTTTGTGCTCAAGTCTTGGAACTCCTTATTTTGCTTTCCACATTACAGTGCTGGTTTATTTCTGTTCTCTTTACAGCTGATATAATTTCAACAGTTGAATTTAATTACACTGGTGATCTTCTTGCAACAGGAGACAAAGGTGGCAGAGTGGTTATATTTCAAAGGGAACAAGAGGTCAGTGACTCGAAAAACAAAAGTGTTGTTACTGCACTGTTCTTGTGTTGCACAGCCTCACTTCATCTGTTCATGCCCTGAGGTTTAAATGGTTTAAATGAAGAGTTTTCTCAGAAAACCCCAAGTTAGCCAAATTTCTAAACATCTACCCTGTACTGTACTCGGTAAGTTGGTCTGGTGAGGGTTCCCCTCCCTCCTTCCAAAAAAAAAAAGTCCCCAAAATCCAGGTGAGCTCTTTATGTGTACCTGGTGTGCTCAGTGTTGCTTCGCAGAATCTGGACTTTCTCCTGAATTTTTCCACTGGGTCAGGCTGATCTGAAATGAATCACAATGCTTTGGGAGAGAATGTAAAAGAAGTTCAGAAAATAAGCTGCCAGGACAGCAGGATAAGGTGGTTAAAAATTGTTGAGGACTCAAAACCAGCGGGAACAGCCACTTCTCCAGAAGCACTTGAGCGTTTCTCGTCAGGAGGGTGGGAGCACTGTCCCTCCTGCACTTCTACAGCTCTTCTTCATAGAGTTCAGCTGTGTGGCAGTGCTGTAATGTTCCTGTGTGTTCATCCTGAGCCACATCCCTGAGCTGGGATACTCCAAGCAGCAGTGGGGATGGGAAACGTGCACCAAGTGCTGAGAAGTAATTTCTGTGAGGAATTTGGGATTGTGTTCTTTAAAAAGTCAGTATTCCACATGGCAGTTCTCACCAAAGTGTCTGCTTATCCTGGCCTTTGAGGAGTGGAGGGGAATTTGAGGGTTTGAGCATTCTCCTGGGTCAGAAATACCACAATTGATCATGGAATTTTAATTCAGCCTAAATTCGGTCTGTGCATGAATATTACAGGTCTTCAGGTGCTGTGGGACTTCTCCAGCGGAGCCCTCTGCTCTCCTTGTGGGGCTCAGAGGATGCTCTGTTAATGAACACCTGGCCAGTATTTTGGATTTCTGCTCGCTGTGCTGCTGTTGATAACCCCTGTCCCACAGGTGCCCCAGGGGTGGTGCTGGGAGGCTCTGGAGCAGTGAGATGCCAGCACTGCTGAAATGTTACCCGGCTGCCCCCACACAGCCCCGGGCTCATGCATCATTTACTCGGGGTCACCAGAGACTTAACTAAGGCCCAGAGATAAGGTCAGAAGTGCCTCAGGACCATCCTGAGCTTCTCAGGAGCTCGGACTTGCCTGACATGGCGGGGAACTATTATGAGTTGGCTCTCAGTTGTTCCATAAGGCAAAACCCACCTGTCACGGCACTTCCTTGGAGGGTGGGGAGAAACAAACCCCAAGTCAGACTCTTCACACAGGGATATTCAGGTGTCTCCTTGGGAACACGTGGAAACTGAGGGAGGAGTTGGAAATGAGGGATGTTTCTTCTGTCACATGCAAAACTGCAGGAAAGAATCTAAAATAAGTGTATAACACTGGAACCTTAAAATCTAATAACCATATTTTTTACCCAATTTGGATTTAAGACTAGATTAACTAGGTCAGTGACAATTTAGGGTGGTTGTACAGTTACTTGGACACTTGGATTTGGGAAGGCACCTGGAATGCTCTAAAGCATGCCCTGGGCTCATAGGACTTGACTTCCCTTGCCAGCAGCAATTACTCCAGCCCAATGTGTGAGTAGAGAGGGAGAGCACCAGTGTCAAGGCAGCTCACTCCGGGTGCAGGGAACTTCTGGATGGGGTCAGGTGAGAGGATCCTGCCCAGAATTCTTACAAGTCAGTGACGTGTAGGGAGTAAAATCACGTGAAGTCTCAGAGTTAGCAGAGAGTATGGAAACTCCGCAGCCGCGCGACACCGCAGGGCAAACTGCACCCTGGGGCTGTTCTGCAGCACGAACCACTAACAGCGACTGACTTGGGAAGCCTGATAACAAGCTGCCTCAAATCTGATAATGCAAATCTGGGGAACCTTGGGACTTTGCTCTTTGTTCCTGGCTCCCACACCCGCCACACGAGGATAGCAAAGCCTGAAGGGTGCGCAGATGTTTATACATAAAGGTGCGTTTTTAAAGAGGAAGGCTGTGTGCACTGTATTGATGCTAAACTGGGTACAATATCGCAGAGTGAAGATGTGAAATTCAAGACCTGTTGTGAAAGCTGATGTTCTGATGGACAGTTTCTAGTCATTGATTTGTGTGGGCCATTTCTGAGGGACCCAGTGGCATCAGCCTCAGGAAATGCTCTGTTTTCTTGCAGACTAAAAGCCGTCCTCTCTCTCGGGGAGAATACAATGTTTACAGTACCTTCCAGAGTCACGAGCCTGAGTTTGACTACTTGAAAAGTCTAGAAATTGAGGAAAAAATTAATAAAATTAGGTGGTTACCACAACAGAATGCTGCTCACTTCCTGCTATCTACAAATGGTAAGGGCCCTTTCTTTTGCACACAGAACTTTGTCATTGAAATGCTGTCTCACCTGTTATACACTTGGGGGTTTTTTCTGACGTGTTTTGGGGTTGTTTTAATGTCTTCTCTAATTACATGCAAAATATGTTTTGATTGTAACATTGGGTGTGAGGGCTGTGTGAATATTGGGTCTGTTTAGTTTTGGTGCATCATGGAGCATCTGTAAATGAAATTGTAGGACTGGGGACAGGGCTTAGTGGGAACAGTTGGACTCATGTCTTAAATGTACTTTCCAACCTAAACTATTCTATGGAAGAAACTTGCTCTTATTATCAGAGGAATATGCTTATTCCTAACAGTTTGGATCACTTTGTGAGGTCATGATGAAATTTTAAAAGCAGGAGTGATTTTTGTCTGCTGGTCTGTGCAATTAAAACAATTTCCTCTGATAGAAGACTTAATAAAGCGTTCTTTAAACTGCATCATGTTAAATGCTCTGCAGGAGTTTGGGGAGGAGTGGTTTGGCTGCAGTTAGCTGAGGATCTCACTCTTGGGTGAGACGAGTGTGCACTCACTGGCTGCACTTGGAACGCTTCCCTGGTAACACCTGGGAAGTGCATTCCTTTGGAACCCTAAACCATGGGGCAAATCCTGATCTCTGCCTTTGGCTGGCTCTGAGCAGGTACCTGGGACAAACTTGGTTAGTGTAAGGAGTAAGTGTAAACCCAGTGTGTTTGTTGAGTTTGGTCCCTAGCAGTGGTCTGTTAATATAATTCAGATAATCGTACAGGTCACTCATGTTCACTCTGCTGAGTCCATATTTAGTGATTTGATTTTGTATTCAATTCATTCTCAAGCATGTGAATTTTTGGTTTTAGATAAAACTATTAAACTATGGAAAATAAGTGAAAGGGATAAAAGAGCCGAAGGTTATAATTTAAAAGAGGAAGATGGAAGACTTAGGGAGCCCTTCCGAGTCACAGAACTACGGGTACGTCTCTGCTCTTTGGCTCTGTGTATCTTTCTGCATGTTCTTCTCTGTCTTGTGCTGCCAAACTGAAATGTGTTAATCAAAAATGGTGGTTGGGTCAGGGTCATTGAAAACTTTCAGAAAAAATGGAGACACTTCATTTTCTTATATATAAAAACTATTGAAAAAAGTTCCTCTGGAAAGCTTGAGGGAAACTTTCGTCATTACAATACTGAATTTCTAAGAGGATGACTCAAAAATTAGAACAGGGTATTCTGTGGCTGGGTAAAGGTGTGTTTGTTAGAGGCGAATTCCAAGCATTTGGATAACCTAATGTGCACTGGAATAGTGTTGGATATCATGCTGTAGTGTAGGAGTAGTGCTCCAAACTTGGGATCATTTAGAGCAGGAGCCCAAGAAATGAAACACGGCGTTGGGGTTTTTCCTGAGGTTTTATGTTGACCATCAGCAGGAACAGAGCTGAGGCTCTCGTTGCTCTCAGAGCCACCCTTCCATTGTAGGGACTTCAGCTGGGGGCGTTTCTTGGGGGTTTGTCTTGCTTTTGCTGAGCGTTGAACAGGAGCTTTGGGTGTACATAATGTGTTGGGAAAGGATATCCACTGCCTCGGTGTGTGCAGGCCAGGGTTTGAGTGAGTATTCCAACGAGAGCAGCTAAAGCCAAGGACATCCCTTAGCATCCAGTGCCTTGGCCCAGTGAGAGAAGGAGGTCCCGGTGGGGTTTTGGGTTCTGCAGCCTTGCCCTGCTGGAGTAGCTGGAGAGTTGGTGAGAGCAGGCAGGGGCTGGAGCACTGGAGCAGCCCCTTGGGCTCCTGAAGGCACTGTCCTGCGTGGGGGGAGCAGCAAGAGCAGGAGCCTCTCTGCAGTCAGTCCCCTGCACTCGCTGCTGCTCTGGGACAGCAAGGGTGGGCTGGGCTGGGCTGCAGCCCTCGCAGGCACTGCAGCCTGGGAGAAGGGCTGATGGATGAGCCAAGTCTGAGCAAGAGCTGGCAGGAGGAAAAGCCTCCCCTGGAGGTACCTCCATGTGTTAAAGTGCTCAGGGTTTGGAGAGCCAGAGTGCACCTGGGGCTTTGGGGCTTTGTTGGCAGGTTTTGTTACAGGATCACAGTGCCCATGTTCCTGGAGAAGTGGCCATGGGGGAGAAGCAGCACTTTACACAGAGACTGTGGCATTTCCAAGTCCCATTCCTGATCTTTCCCATTAGTGCATCTGTGCTGCCACAGCCAGGCTGGGAGCACTCCGTGGTGAGATAGGACAGTGCCTGATAAAAAGTAATGGATTAATTGTGGTCGTTAGTTGGATGTAAACAGACTTGGAGATACAAACCGGGAGAGCAGTTCGGGAGCTCTGGGATGAATCAGTCCCTGTTCCAGGAAGACAGGTTATCCTGGGCACCCCTGAGCTCGGCTGGTTGCGAGAGCAGGACATCCAGGTGTGCCTGCATTCCTGCTCACTGTTCATGAACAAATTGGGAATTTTCATGGAGACTGTTCTCGCCAGTTTCCTGAGCACCCATCTGAGATCTGGGGCATTTCTAAGGGCTTGTTTCTATAATCCTTAGGTGTCATTACAAACAGCCCCTGTGCTGCTGGGTGAGGCACCAAGGGCTGGCTTTGACAGGGGAGGTTTTCTGTTGGCAGTGTCCAAAGTCAGTGTCCCTATGCTCTCTCAGTATTTTTCGTGCTCAGTGGATTTCAGAAGTGTTTAGTCACCGAATCAATACAGAAATCTGTGCAGTGCAGTTAATTAATTGCCATTAAACCACCTGTGGGGTTCAGGGCTCAGCATTGGCGCCAGTTCTGTTTAAGGTCTTTATTGATGATCTGGATGAGGAGATGGAGGGCAGCCTCTGAGTTCACAGAGGATGGAAGGTGAGTGGGATGTGCATCTGCTGGAGGGCAGGAAGCTCTGCAGGGGGATCTGGACAGGCTGGATTCGTGGGCCAGGGCAGGGGTGAAGTCTCCATCCCTGGAGGGGTTTCACAGCTGTGTGTGGCACTTGGGCACAGGGGCTAGTGGTGGCCTCAGCAGTGCTCGGGGAATGGGCTCGGTCTGGGGGGGTCTTTCCTAACGCAGCGACTCTGTGCCTGGGGGATGTGCGGTGGCTCAGCAGCGAGCTCGTGCCCAGCTGTGTGTCCCTCCAGGTGCCAACGCTGAAGCCCATGGACCTGATGGTGGAGGCGAGCCCGCGCAGGACGTTCGCCAACGCGCACACCTACCACATCAACTCCATCTCCGTCAACAGCGACTACGCCACGTACCTGTCTGCAGACGACCTGCGCATCAACCTCTGGCACCTGGAAGTCACCAACAGGAGCTTCAGTATCCTTTCGTGCCCTCTGCACAGCGGGTGCAGCTCAGCTGCCTGTGTTTAAGAGAATCGCTTTAATGTTACTAATTAGAGTGGGTGTTTGAATCCAGGGATTAAAAGAGGATTTTGAAGTCTGGAGGTGTAAGGCAGTGAAAGCAGGCTTTGGGATGCTCAGTCTTTCCTGAGGGCAAGCGTGCCTCCAGCAGAAAACCATCAGTAGAAGTATCAGAGAGGGTTTGGTTTCTGAAGAGAAATTGAGAAATTGTGGGAGCATCCCTAATTTGTGGAGTTCAGTCAACTTAAGTAAGAGTTGTTGGATATGAACAGTAGATCCTTTGTTACTGTGGATACTTCTTTCAAAGTTTGTGGTCTCTTAACCAAGTGACACTTCTCTTGAAACCAAATCCCAGTACTTTTTCATGTCAAATGATATCATTAACTGCAGAAGTACTTTTCAGATCTTTTTGCAAACCTGTTCATCCAAAACTAGCAGTGTGTGGTTTACATTGACAAATCTGCAGCAAAATAAAAGTTGTAGTACTGACCCCTAAACAGGTCATTTTCGAAAGTTTTAGGTCAGGTTTTTCAAAGCTTTCAGTAGAGAGATGAGGTTTATTTGGTGTGCAGTAGGAAGCATTAAGAAGGAGGCTTGTGGAGGCTTGCTGGACTTTGATTCTTGTGGGATATTCTTTCACTCTGAGAGTCTGAAATTGCCCAGCATGTGTGGATTTGAGATGGAGAGAGCTGGAGAGGCACTTTTTAAAAGAGCATGTAATGACAGGCCAAGGGGGAATGGCTTCCCTCTGCCAGAGGGCAGGGATGGATGGGATATTGGGAAGGAATTGTTCCCTGGGAGGGTGGGCAGGCCCTGGCACAGGGTGCCCAGAGCAGCTGTGGCTGCCCCTGGATCCCTGGCAGTGCCCAAGGCCAGGCTGGACACTGGGGCTGGGAGAAATCTGATCCCTTCCAACCCGGGCCATTCTGGGATTCTGTGACCTGTCAAATGCAGACTTGCCAGGCTCTGCCCCTCTCTGTGTGCCTTGCACACGGTGCAGAGGAAGCTCCTGCCCCCGTTTCCTACCTGGCGTTTTCGAGCTGTGTCAGCGACGAGCGGCGCTGGGGCCGCGTGGGGAGCGTTGCAGGCCTTGACCAGCTGTGGCAGACATCGTGGACATCAAGCCGGCCAACAT
>VZRR01000699.1:16184-39180 GCA_013398015.1 Oreocharis arfaki | reverse complement strand
GGCGGCAGGGCCCGGCCGCGCGCGGCGGCACCGGGAGGGACCCCGGGACACCCGGGCCGGGCGGGGCTCCTCGGGCGGCACGGCCCGGCACCGGACCCCACGCGGCTGGGATGGTCCGCGGAGGGTGAGCGGGATTACCACCTGCCGCCAGGGACAGCATCCATCCACGACCGCCATCCCTGGGACAGCATCCGTTCAGAGACATTGTCCCCGTGATCCCATCCTGCCTGACCGCATCCGTCCGGGGACAACACCCCTCCAGCGGCACCTGTCTCGGACAGCATCCGTCCGCTGACTCCATCCCCCAGGACAGCATCACTCCACGGACACCACCCCATGAGGTGCCCCCCGTCCGGGGAGGGACACTGTGCCCAGGGACAGCCGAGGGGAGCCCCCCTCCTTCCCGGAGGACCCCGGAGGGACGCGGGGCCCCTCTGCTTCCGCTGCCGTGTCCTGGAGCAGTGGGACAAAAGCCGGCAGAGGAAAAAGCCTTTGCCAGGTGTTCCTTCTCCTCTCCGGAAAGCAGCAGCGTAGGTCACTGTAACCCGCGGGGGAGTGGCAGTGGGACACGGGGAGGGTGGCAGGTGGGGACGGCACGAGGGGGTAAAGCCCTGTCGAAGTCTTCCATGAAAAAATTAATTCTGATGACTTGAACTGTGCCATGTGGATTGAAAACCTGGCTGAGGGATCATAAACAAAGGGTAATTAGAAGCAGGGGGAGATGTTTATGGGGTACTGCAGGGATCTAGGTTAGGGCTGCTCTCATTTAATACCCTCATTAATGACCTGGAAAGAGGGAGTAAACTAAGCATTAATGAATTTGGCAGATGATGCTATGCTGGGAGGTGCTGTGAGCTCCAGCAAGCATAGAAAATTAACACAAAAAGGGCCTAGTGAGATTAGAAATATGGGCAGGAAGCAGCGAAAGGAGCTGTGCCTTGGACAGATGTGAGCGAGCGCGGCTGGGACGCAAAGGCGAGTAGGAGCGACAGCAGGACAGGCAGCGATGGCTGAGCCGAGCCAAGCCAAGCCAAGCTCCAGAGCAACGCCCCAGAGAAAGGCCTGGGGCCAGGGGTCAGCAAGGGGGACGCGGGAGACTGCTGTGCACAGGGGATCAGCCCCCGGCGTCCCGGTCCCGCACAGCCGAGGGCGGCAGGGAGGCGCTGGGGGGCTCAGGTGTGGCTGGGGCCGGAGCTCGGGGCTCCCTCGGCACAGACGAGTTGGCGGCAGTTCAGAGGGAAGCCACACAAATGATCAAAGGCACGGAGAGACTGATTTCTGAAAGAAGATTAAAAGGCTTAAATATATATATTGCTTGGTTAAGAGCTGTCCGTGGGGAGACAAACTAAGAGCCTTACAGATCTGGTTGGAGTAAATAGAGAGGGAGGGAAGGAATTATTTAATGGAGTACAAGGGGCATCACCAGAAGGGATGACAGGAAATGAAGAAATGGAGCATTTAGGTTGAATGTCACAGGGGAAAAAATCCCCTCTGCTGACAGCGAAAATTATGAGGCTGCGATGTGGTTCCCTGGAGGGAGAAAGTTCTGTGGCTTGAGATATTTAAAACCAGACAGGATCAGCCTGAATATAAAGGGATCAGCTACTGGCAGGGGCTGTGCAGAGGACCAAGAGCTGGGCAGGGGTGCACCTCATTTCCCAGCTCTTTTTCCACTGAAATATTTCTTGATGTACCACACCTATAAAAGACCTGCATTTTTTTTTAATTGCATATATGTATTTCTGCTGCTATGAAGGAAATCACTGACATGATGGAATCTGTGCCACTCACCTCATAGCCAGGCAGGGCTGAAAAGGCCCTGAAATCAGAGAAACTTCACCTCTGTATGGCTGTGGAGGGGGATTAGAGGTGGGTTCATAACTGGTATGAGGTTGCTGGGTGTAGAACCTGCACAGTGTGACATGCCCTGGAGCACAGGGTCTCCAGGTTTGGCTTCTGTAGAACATCTCATCTCTCAGTGCTTTTCTGCAGGACCCTCTCCAGCTGGCCAAGGAGAAGCCAGGCCACAGCTGGCCAGCTGCACATCACCTGTAACCTTGGTTAACACTCCATCTTTTCACCTCCAGCTAATGCTCAGTTTGTCAGAGGCTGTGACGGGATCCCTTTGGAACAAAACGAGCATCGATTGCAGCCCCACCTCTTCCCCATCTCCTGCCTCACTGGAGGTCTGTGCGTGCTGTCAACAAAATGGATTAATAGTCCTATTATCAGTTCAGATGGATGGCCAGGGTAAGGAGAAAACATCGCGTCCCAGGGAACTCAAGTAGGCACATTAATAAAGATGCCACACGTTGGCTCTGAAATCTAAAAGCTTCGCTCCACTCCTTGCAACACAATTAGCTTATCCAAAGCCCAGCACTCCTGTTGCAATGCACCTGATGATGCCCTTAGCATCACTGCCTGGTGGCCTGGCTGGGAGGGAGGGAGCTGGTGACAGGGGGGGTCCCCGTGTCCAAACCCCCTGCAGGAGCTCTCCCTGCAAGCCCGTTTTGTAGCACCACCTCATGCTGCTGCTGGGGAGCTGCATCATCCCCCTTGGAGCCAGCTTGGTGCCCCTCAGCATCAGGCTGGGGACCACAGGAGGAGGCTGAGGAGCAGGATGGCACCATGACCTGTTACTCCCCCACCTCAGCACGGAGCAGAGATCCTGATCTGCCCACGCTGTAGACTAAGGAAAGCTTTGCATTTTGAGCAAGCGGTGCTGCCCTTTGTTTGAGCACTAATGTGATGACTCCTCTCCAGCCCAGCATTTATAGCTGTCTCTCTCATCCCTATCAGAAAGTAAATCTCAGCATCTGAAACATGTATATTTAAAACTGTGCTATCAGCGGGCTGGCAAGCCCGGGGGGTTTATTAAACATTCCTTGTGCAGGGGTGAGGGAAAAGGACAAGCAGGGGGTTGGCCTTTGCTCACAGACATCTCCTGCTCACATCCCTGCCTCTCCTGGGATGTGGGGCTGCAGAGGATGGTGGGCTGTGGTGTTCAGTGCCTGCTCTGCATCCCTCCAGAGCCAAGGTTCTCACAGATCCCTGCACTAGCTGCTGGGAGCCAAGCCTCCACTCAGCCTCTGCTAGAGCCAGGGGGGAACAAACCCCACCCCAGCCCCCCAGTTCTCTGCAGAACTGGAGAGAACATGCACAAACTAGTCTGAAAATTTGGAATTTGTTTTAAACATCAAAGAGGAACTTTATCTTTTTAATTTTTCAGAACCTTTCTTTTAATTTTGCAGTTCTGAAGTGTTGTTTTTCCCCTTTCCAGCACCTTTTCCTTTTAGCTACTAGGTGAAGTAAAATAAATGATGTGGGTTTATTTTTTCCCTTTCTTTGCTTATCCAGTTCTGCACAACTTGAAAGCCTCTCAAAGCATCTGGTGTCAGGAGTTACAGTTTAGGTTTGTGCTTTTTCTTCCCCTAGCAATGTTTCTAGTATCACAGTGAAGCCGGAAAAGAAAAAACCTGTAGCATAGAAAAAGGAAATGAAGAAATAGGAAAACTCAGAGCAAAATCCCTAGATCATTCAGCCATGAAACATCTACTGTGTGATGAGAAAGGGAAGCCCTAAACAGAGAAAAATACAAGTTTTTAGGGGGGTGTTTGGAAAATAAAACAAAGTATTCAGCTTAGACTTAAACACTTATTTTTTCCTTCATCTCACAGGAATTCAGTGCCCATTCTCAAGAGGATTTGGAGTGAGGAGATCTTGGCCAGCTCTGCCCATCAGCCCTCTGAGAGCCAAACTTTACTGAGCATCTTCAGGATTTGCAGACATCTGCCTGTGTAACTCAGTTAGCAGTTTGCACATAATGCAGATAAGAGACTGCTGCTGTAAAATATTGAGTCTTTAGACTATAAAAAACTGTCTTTCTAAGCTGAAATCTAACTTTATTTGTGCTCCTGCAATTCCACCCAAGTCAGCAGGGTTTCCTGGCTGTTAGCAAGGGCAGCGCCTGGCACACTCCTTCCACTGAAGAGGTTAAAGTGCCAAAGAGAGGACAACATCACTCTGAGGAATTCGATAAACTCCTATCACTCAATAGTTTAATTCACTTTTACTGATGCAGCATCTTCTACCAAAGATTACATAATGCTGAATAATCATGAAGCACATAATGCAGAGCCAGACAGGCAGTCATAATCAGATTTAAAGCCTATATTAAAAAAGTGACAGGTGCAGGGCTGATTCTCTGCTCCAACACTGGTGTCGGTCCAGAGGAAGCCCGCTGGACCCGCTCCCAACTTACACAGCCTGCCTGGCAGCACGGCGTGGGGAAAGGGGAGGAATAATCGGATGGTGCTTTCTGAAGGTACCTGAGGAGCCAGGCAGGCACATCCTGTGTGAATAGAAGCAGCACAGGGCACAGCGAGGAGCTGGGAAGCGGCTGCCTCTCAGCAGCCTGCACGGCGCAAGAGCAAGGCAAGGGCAGCCAGTATCACAGAATGGTGTGGGTTGGAAGGGACCTTAGGATCATCTAGTTCCAAACCCAGCCACGGCCAGGGACACCTTCCACTATCCCAGGTTGCTCCAAGCCGTGTCCTCCCTGTCCTTGAACACTCACGGGAATGGGGCATCCATGGCTTCTCTGGGCACCCTGTGCCAGGGCCTCACCTCCCTCCCTAAAAGGGAGGAATTTCTTTGTAATATCTATCCTGAATCTATCCTCTGTCAGTGTGAAGCCATTTCCCCTTGTTCTGTCATTCCATGCCCTCGTCCAAACCCCTCTCCAGCTCTCCTGTAGCCCCTTTAGGTACTGCAAGGGGCTCTAGGGTCTCCCTGGACCTGAGACATGAAGCAAAAAATGCTGCACAATTCAAGGGGCTGCAGTAAGTGATACAGCCTTTTCTCCACCTCACTGGGCTGTGTCCCACAGGCTGCTGCAGGATCACACCAAAACACTGTGCAGCTTGCTTGATTTAATCCCGTATCTTGCAAGAAAAGATGACCTGGAGGTCTGAAGGGGGCTGCTGATCACCCCCTGAGTGGCTCCCCGCAGTGCAGTAGCTCACCTGCACCTGGCAGCCTGTGGGGAGACACACATTCCAGCCATGCTGGCTAAATATTTCCCATGCAATCAATTCCAGGGTATAAAACCATCAAACAGGATAACCTTGTGATCAAATGGCCAACAGAGAAAAGTGCTTAATATTACCCACTCCAGATAATGAGCCGTATTTCCAGCTCAGGCCCCAAACACACATCACCGTGCGCTAAATGCCCTGCAATTGCCTGCACAACAACTTAAGCAAAGATTAAAAGCGAGGAGGAGAGAAGAGGGAGGGTAGGAAATGAAGCACAAGGAGACTGGAACGCGTGACATTGGCTCGGGCAGGGGCCGAGCCGGGAGCGCGGGGCGCAGCTCGCGGTCAGTTCCGTGCCGGACCTGCCCTCCGCACGGCGCTGGCCGCCTGCCCTCGTCACGGAGCCTGCGTGCTGTCCCCTCGCAGGTGAGGAACAGACGGCTCCGCGCTTCGCAAGGCAGCGATGCCACGGATGAATTAAGAGGCAACCAAACCCCGCTCTGCAGGAGACCCGCCTGCTGGGGAAGGTTATCCCAGGTGATGGGACGATCTCTGCTCTTTCTGCCCTGCTTACAAATAGCACATCTTAATTCAGTCTCCAGGTCCCCGCATGGACAAACAGATTGTGAAGGTCGGGAATAAAGACACCTGGGGAAAGACAGTGATTTAGTGAAACGGAGCAGCGCAGTGTCTGAGCCTGAACGGCTCCGCAGATAACACAGAGAGCTCAGCCAGCTCCGCACAGCCGCTCCAGCAACACCCATCCCATCTTTCTAAACAGTCACGAACAGGGCTAAATCACTTGTTCTGCATTTCTCTTTCTACTTTTCTTCCCCTTTATTCCTGCATGCTACTTAGCCTGCTGCTGACCCCATGCGAGGGGTCAGAGACACTTCAATTCTTCCATCTTCCAGCACAAACTGGATACCTGGCACTGGCAGAATGCTGACAGCTCCCAAACATTCATCTGCCTTTACCCCTGAGCCACAAGCCTCCCGCCCAGCACGCCAACAGGCAGGATACATTTCTGGGATATACAGCCTCCTGCTGCAGCACTGAACGTCAGCTAGGGGATTTCAGCAGCATTCCTCAGCTGGTGCAATTTGTCCTGGCTCCAGAGCTGCCAATGGAGATCCAACACCAGCTGAAAAGCAGCCGCGATGCTGAGACCAGGCTCCGGCTTCAGCCCACCAAGGTGCCCACATCAGGGAGTCTGGCTCTGGTTCCTTGCTGGTTGTGACTTCACAGCATTCCACGCTTTGGCAGTTCAGCGCTGCCTGCCCGTATCCCACACCCGGCAATTGGTACTTCCCTCCTCCCCGGCATCCCCTGCCACTTCTGCAACTGCAGACGCAGGGAAGCTGCAGAATGCACCCATCAAAGCCTCAGCTCTGCCCCAGCATTGCCTCGTGGGTCATTTTCACCCGTCAAACTGAGATTCACACGTTATGGCTCCCCACCTGCACTGTCTGCAGCGAGCCTGATGCTCCTGCACAGCACAGCTGGGCGAGCAGTGGTGTTTGAGCTGAGCTGGGGATGTCAGGGAAAGTGATTCGTCACATAACATTACCTGTGAGAGAAGGCAGAAAAAGCTAGAAAAATGCCTAACAATTGCTGTAATTATGTCCTCTTGAAATGGCTACACGATGTCAGACAAGGGCTGGCATATCTTATCACAACTGAACCTGGGTGGATGCTGTTCCAAGCCAGTGATTAATAGTCTGCAAGGATTTGTTTTGGCATGGTGGAAAAAATGAGTACAGTGTCTCAAAAAGATGCCAGATGGATGGCCTGGAGCAGAGCCCCCCAGCCAGACACCAGCACGCTGCAGAGCAAGGGCTTGCTCCTTATTTGTGGGGAAACAGCATCCTGGCAGGGACCAGCTCCTGCCGCTGCCCTGGCACTCCTCGAGCTGTTCCCAGCGCCTGGCAGTACAGGTGGAATGCTGGATGCAAAGGGCAGCGTGCAGGCAGGCTTGCTGGCTCTGTCCTCCTGCAGCACAGGCTGCTGAGCAGCCCAGGCAGGGGGAGGCAGCCTTGTCACCATCCCTGCATCAGGTGCACCTCCACAACAAGTTCCTGGGCCTCATTCCCAACAGGAGTGCCGTGACCAAGCCTTTCTTCTGCAGCCCAGGCTGGTCTTCCTCCCCTTCCCCAGCCTCCAGAGCTCATTTGCTCTGGGATGATGACACATCCCCATCTGGGCACCCAAAAGAGCAGCTGCAGCTCCAGCAGGGCAAAAGCACACAGCACAGTCCCTTGAGAGGCCACCCACCTGCCCTGGAGCAGGGGGACAGGGTGCCCAGCCTGGGGAGGCCCTTCCTTCTCCTCAGAACCCTGGGATGATGTGCCACCACAGCCAGCATGGACCCTGTCCTTCAGAGAAGGACGTGGTAGGGAGGTGGCAGCAGTACCCATCCAGCACCTCACATCACTCATCCCTTTGGAGAGGAAGAGGCAGCTCTTGGCTGTCCGTGCCATCAGGTACCAATCTCTCAGTGTTTGCTGATGCCAACATATCCTGATTGTGAGGCTCAGGGTAAGCCCAGCTGGGCCACAAGATATATTGTTTGGATCAGGCTGAGAATCACTTATGCAGTGTTTTATTTACCATAATGGATAGCTGTGCCTGGTAAAATGAGTAATAATCTTGTTTAAGGGCTCGCTCCTGAATCACACAGTGTTGTTGCCAATGCTGCAAACTTCCCTTGCTGCTCTGCAGGCCAAATTCTGCCCTGGAGCAAGCAAAACCCTGAACAGAAGACCACAAATCAGACAGAAACAGCTTTCTGACTCTTTTTTTTAAGAAATAGAGATAATATGACAGGTAGCATCTTCCATCTTCCAGTCCCTCTGATTTTCACACTCCATCTCATCTCAGTCCATCAGCAGTGCTATCTTACCCAGCACTTACCCAGCCTGCTGCTCCACATCCAGCTTGTGTGTTTCCCTGGGACAGAGCTCTGCCTGGGGTAAATGGTTGGTGGCTAATGGAAGGAAATAGAGGAAAAAGTAATTTACATCAGCTAAGTATTCAGTATACTGTTATTTTGTGATCATCTATAATTTTAATCTATTAACAGTAAAAGGTGCATCTGTTCCCTGGGTCCTTCTTGTTTACAGGTGATGTAAACAAGACCAAGAGACTTGTCTCCTGTTTGAGGGTATTTGGGGAAATGTTGTGTTTCTGCAGACACGAGTCACCCCTGAAAGCGAGGGTGGCACCTGGGGAGGGACAGCACCCACCTGATGGAGGAGCTGCCTTTAAAGCAAGACCTGCTCCAATATGTGACGCACTCAGGAGTGGCCCTTGGAGCAAGCCAGCCAGGAGGAGCAAGGAGACATCACTGCCACCACCCCAGCCCTGCTGAAGGAGCAACGGGAGGCTGGGGACAGACACCCGGACACTGGGCAGGGCTGGGACCAGAGACTCAGGCTTGGGACCAATGGGGAACACTGCAGGATCCCAGAGAAAGCCATTGCCCATAGCTCTCTCTGCTCATCCTCCTGACACTTCTCTTCCCTGGGCAGATAGTGCTGAGAGAAAGGGAAATGGTTTTAAACCGAGAAAAAAAGATTTAGATTACATGTAAAGAAGAATTTCTTTACTCAGAGGGTGGGGAGGCCCTGGCACAGGGCACTCAGAGAAGCTGTGGCTGCCCCTGGATCCCTGGAAGCATCCAAGAGCTGGTTGGAAGTGGCTGTGGGCAACATCGTCCAGTGGAAGGTGTCCCTGCCCATGGCAGGGGTTGGAATAACATGAGCTTTAGGGTCCTTTCCTACCCGAGCCTTTCTGTGGTTGCCTGGTTCTCCACACAGCGTGCAGGACCCTCCTGCAGCCGAGCTGTGACTGTCACTCAGGGCACCGAGCTCTCCTGCAGCCAGCGAACAAATACCCAGTAGAGTTAAGGCAGGCACCACGTTCAAAGGGAAAAGCAGCAATTACAGCCGAGACCCTGCGTCAGAGTTACGTGATACGCCTCGTGAAACACGCCCTTCATGGTAGGGATCTAATGCATACCCCTACCCTGCCATCATTATTTACTTTAATTAGCGAGCTAATCAGCTGTGGGCGCTGTGGAGCCAGGGATGGCACTGGGTGACAGCTGAGGGTCCCAGCAGAAACAACCAGCAGCTGGAGACCCACGCAGCCCCTCGCAGGGCACCCCTAGGCCAGTGTCAAGCTCGGAGGGCGCAAGTGGGGGGCTCAGCTGTCCTTCCCCGTCCGCCTGTCCATCGGGGAAGGCCTGAGCAGCCAGCCCGTGACCAAGATCAGATTTCCAGCCCTGAAGCATGGAAACACAGCTCGCTGAAATTGCGCCTGCCTTTGCAAACAAAGCTGCTCCGGGCTGGGTGTCCCAGCCCTGCCCGCGCAGCCGGGCACTCGGATGGGCCGCACGCAGCCAGCAACACCCCTGCCCAGCCTCCTGCCGACAGCAAATTAAACCAAATAAACGCTAATTATGTCTTCTGCAGTGCACACAAATGCCACGGGGACCATGCTCTTTAATGCGAGCTGGTTCCCCAGCCCACAGAGAGCCTCCTTTAAACTCTGATTTCCCCCAAGCTCAGGGCTGTACCTTCCCTCTCCTGGCTGCTGCCGAGCTCAGCAGCACGAGTGGCTGTGCCCGGCGCCCTCCCCGAGGGGGTGCTCCTGCCCGCACCTGGCAGTGGAACACCCTCCCGGGCATTTTGACTAAGACCCCTATCTCCAGAAATCACCGCCACCACCAGCAGCTCTGCCCAGCGGGCTCTGGCTGCTCCTGCCATTCCAGCACTGAGATTTCCATGGCTTTGGGCGCTGCAGAACCCGAGCTGGAACGGACAGAGCTGGTTTAGGTATTCAGCAAATTTGCAGCAAACAGTTTATCGGAAACATTTAGCCCTCTTTCTGTTCGCTAATGAAGTTCAAACATACTTTGATTTTCTTCGTATTTGCTCATTATTTGAAATTGCACAGGGATGCTTTAATGGGGATGTTCCGGAGCGGGGACAGCCTGCCCGTTGTTCCAAGGCAGGCAGCAGCCACAGCACGTCCCTGCTCCAGCCCCGACACGCTCTGCAGGATGGAAACCTGGCAAGGATTCAGGCTCCTGCCCCCGCCCCCCAGACCTCCTCTTCCGCAGGCTTTGCTGCAAGCAGACTTTGCTCCAGACGCAGCAGCGCTCGCTGAGAGCAATTTAAAAGGGTTTGCAAACACCAGCATGGTTCTTATTGAAACAAATATCCACCAATCTGCGTCACCATCCGAGAGCAGCAGCTCTGGGAAAGATCACGGCTCCCCAGCTGGTTTGGGCACGGTGTCATGGCAGCAGCCTCGGAGCAGCTTGGCCACAGCCAGCCCTGCCCGTGCCACAGGGCAAGAGGGGGCACCCCGTGACCAAAACGTTCCCTGTGGTGGGAGCACCCAAGCCCAGGTAGAAGATCGAGCACACATTCTCCACCCTCACAACAATTCCTGCATGGATAACAAAGCTCCATGAATGTGAGGCTACCACACGGGTAAGGAGAGGCAGAGCAGGGCCGTGAGATGTCTCCTTCCCCTGCTGCTTCAGCCATCCCTGACCTGGGCCAGGGGGTCTGAGGTGCCCCTGGCTGGTGTGATCAGAAGAGAGAACTGCGGGGTAAGACACAAACCCCTTGTTCATCCCGGTTACACCAAGAGGTGCTGGTGCCACTCCCACACCTCCCGAAGTGCAGAAGGTCTCAGCAGCCTCTGCAGAGCTGCCCTGCCCCAGCTGAGGGACCAGCAGCCGCCACAGGGATCCTCCAAACGAGGAGCCGACACCGACCAGCAAAAGGCTTTTGTGTGAATGCTCCCAGCCACTGCCAAAACTTCTGCAGGCTGATATTCCAGACCTGCTGTGACATTTGGGTTGTTTCACATACATTGCACAATCCCAGTTTATTTTGGGAATTACATGGTGATGGATAACTAGATGTAAGGAAAGGCCATTATACGCTATAAAAAGCTGCACAGTCTTCCTGACTGCTCTGTGACAAACCATCTGCTTCTCCTGCACCTCCCTTTGTTTATCCTGCTCAGCTCAGCTGAAATTAAAATTGACAAAAGCAATTTCTCCCGATCAAGTTAGAAAGATAAGGAGAGCGGCTGCTGCACACAGTGCCATAGAAACCTGGGCTACTCCGGCACTTCTTCCTCCTCCCTGTGCACCAGCTCAGCCTCTGAAGTGAAGTGCCCAGCTGCAGTAGGAAGATCCTCCCGCTCCCACCAAAGGAGAAACACAGATGGATTTAGCCACGGGAGATCATCTCACAAACGCAGCACTGAGAAGGAGTTTTGTTTTATTAGTGTTCTGATCCCCTCCCCTTGGATTCAGAAGTACAAAGTGGCCCCTTTGATTAGAAAAGCACATTTGGATGAATTTGGAATTATTTCCTGTTCGAGGGAAAGGAAGGGGAAAGGCAACATATTTTCTCGGAGAACATTTCTGGGGTATTTGAGAACCTTCTAGGTTATATTTACACTGCTAAAGCACTTTTCAGATCAAAGCACTCTGAAAAATATGGGTCCAGGCTGCAGACACAGCTGTAGCTCAGCTCTGGCACCAAGCCCCCAGGATTCAGTCCCACAGCCTCTGACAATACACCTGGCATGGGGCTGCAAAAGCTGTAGGATGGAAGAGAGCCCCTCATCACCTCCTGGCACCTCTTCTCAGAGCACTGGGGTCCAACATTCCCCCTTTCAGCCCAGCAGGGTCAGCTCCTGAGACCTATCTGCATCCCACAGCGCAGCACCACTCAGGCAGGAGCCGGAGGCAGGGAGTGCAGCTCTTAAAAGACGAGGGACCTTCATATTTCTACATCCAATTTCTTTAGACATGTTAATAGCACGAGGCCTTTTTTCTCTGAGATGCAGGAGCAGCTGCTTAAGTCTCCACTGAATTAAGCTAAGGGCAAGTTTTACGTTTTGAAGAGAGATTTTTTTTGGGTCTGGTATTTTTCTTTCAAACCTGAGAGCAAAGAAAGACATCACAAAAACATCAAGCTGCAAGACATGCCATTTTCCCTGTGCTGGTATAACTCGGGAATCGCTGAACAAAACCGCAGTCCATGTTCCTGACAAATTCCCCAGTGGGCTGAGTAAAGGCTGGAGAAATTCCACCCCAGAAGGTAATTACTTTCTTTTTTTTCTTTTTTTCCTTCCTGAAGTTATTAGAGTTGCAGGAAGGCCTTGCAACAGCAGCACCTTGGATCACAGGAGCAGCAGCCCTGTGCATGTGCTGGAGCTCACTGCATGGGCTGCAGGTACCAGCCTTTGCAGGGCAGTGCAGCAAAGTGAGGGGCCCGTCAGAGGTCACAACCCTTCCGCTCACTGAAGTTGCAGGAGGGAACCTCCAGGGCCAAAGAGGAGGCCAAGGAGCACCTTAGGTGGGAGCAGGAGCCTCACTGACACAGACTGCACCTCTTGCAGGCATCTGTGGCTCCATGGCCACCTTTCACAGCAAAGGAAACCTCCCTCAGCTCAGGTGAAACGGGAACAGGGGGTGCCTTGATTCCCAGCCAGCACTTAACCTCCTCCCTCTATTGTCCTGCGGTTACGTAGGAAGTGCCGGGGCCTCACAGCTGGAGCAGGCACCACAGTCCTGCAGCCAGAGCTGCTGACACTCACTGCCAACAGTTAATCAAGATTCATCAAGATTCATCAACTGCTCTGATTGCATTACACATCAAGGGGCAGATAATGCCGATAAACTGCTCTGCAGCGAGGCCGAAACTGAGCGACCACACCAGCAAATCAATAGAGCCATTCTGGATTTGCATAGGATGCATTACCCCAGGATCTGGATCTGCTCCTGGCTTTGTCCAGGATAAGCAAGATTAGATCTGGATCAATCCCAGGCTTACTAGGACTAAGCAAGATTAGACCACAATCAGCCTCCTCATTGATCATATAATTTGTCGCTACTGTGCGTGGGAAAAACTCCCCCTGTGCAGATGACAGAGGCTGCCCCGGCACGAGGGGGTGGCAGTGCCAGCCCTGCTCCCCTTGCCATGCTCATCAGGCCTGTCACTCACTCGGCACTGTCATTGTTTCCTGTGATAACGTGCTTAAAATTCAGCAGCGCGCCCTTCCCCACATTTAAACAGAAACAGATTTACTCCCGGGCATATATTATGCATTAAAACAGTATTTTAAGAGTTGGAGTAAGGATTCACCTGGCTCCTCATTTATCTGCAGCTAACGAGCCTCCACCACCCAGCAGCCCAGGAGTGCTCCCACCCGAGCCAGAGGGACAGTGACAGAGGGATGGCACACACAGAGGGGGCAGCGTGAGGCCCGGGAGGTGAGGCTGGGGAGAAGGCAGCCAGGGACACAAAGGGAGCAGGGAATGACCCACAGCACCACTGCCTGGCAGCATCTGCCAGCACCAGCCAATGCCGGGGGACGTTTTGGTGCCCGGGAAAAGGACGTGACTTCATCTAGACCTTGCTAAGTTCCCCTGGGATTTTGAAGGGTTTGATGATTATAATAACTGGTTGGGGTGGTTTGTGGGCTTTTCTTGGCATCAGCTGCTTTTTATGCATCCCTGACTGTAGGAGTTAGAAGGAATCAAAGACTTTCCAACCGTCTGGCAGCTCTGGGGCCCACAGCCCACTGCGAGCAGGGAGGAGAGGGAAGAGCTCTGCTGGCCTCTGAAGTCTGCTTCTCCTCAGGGAGCAGTGGGAAGTTATTTCTGCAATATTGCAGCTGGATCAACCGAGGAGGAGATGACATGAGATTAATGAAATAATCGTGCTCTGTGGGCTGAGCGGGGAGCAGGGCAGGATATTGCCCTGGCAATGCTCCTGGCAGCAAGCTGAGCACCAGGCAGGAAAGCTACAGGCACCAGCCTTCTGCCCCAGCCTTTTGCCCCCAGCAGCAAGGACTTCTTCTGGCTGCATCTTTCCTCTGCCTTGTCCCCTCCTGCTCAAGGGAGGGCCATTTCCAGGTGCAGAGACAAGTTACTCTGATCAGGAGCACTGAACCCAGCTTGATTTGTTCAGTGTGATGGGTCCAGTGCTTGGTTTTTATCTATCCAAGCAAATGCCTCCTAAGGTATCCCTGTCCTCCTCTTGCTGGCTGCACTGTTGAAAGTGTTACCTGCTAAAGACAAGCATTCTTCCAAGTGTGGCAGGTGACACCGATAAATCACCGGGTCACACTGCTGCCAGGGAGACCCTGATGGGCCATCTCTGCCCCCATTTTCTTTTTCCACCCCGGGGTCTTGCTTTGTCATGTGCTGGGAGTCCCTGGAGGGTTCAAGGCACATTTGCAGACACTAGTTCCTGCAAATAACCCCTGTGCAGGTTTTTTTTCCCCTGCATATCCCAGTAAATATGTTTCAGTTAATCCAATTTGCTCTCACATTGAGTCGCACCAAACACAGCGGCTGCCAACCAAATACTAAAGATACAAAAAAAGCAGCCCCAGCCCCCTGCTCACGGTTTGGGAGAGGAGGCTCCGTGTGGGCGTCACACATTGCAGAGGGCAAACAACTCCCTTGGCCCCCCGAGACACAGCTGGGGTGCACCGGTGACCGGCAGCAAATAACACGGGGCAAAGGACTAAATCACATTTGTACATCCTCCTCCACCGTGTTCCTCTGCATTATTTAAGAGAAAACATGTTCTTTCTAGTCTTTGTTCTTTCCCTTTTGCACTCGGTTCCTGCTGCGGGCGAGTGAATTAAATCAAACGCTCCAAGCCCAGGTTTCATGAAGCCTCTCTGATCAGACTCTGGGTCTAATCCAGGTCTAGAAAGCCACCCTTGTTCAGCAGCAGGCCAGAGCCAGCTCTGGGATCAGGCAGCCCCGGAGCTGTGCAGAGCTGGGCTGGGCAGAGCCAACAGCTGCCATGCACGGACGGAAAGCCCAGAGCCCAGCACCTGCAGCTTGGAAGTGCAGATGCAGGTCCGGGCTCTGGGAAAGGCCATGCCCTGGGAGCAGACACTGGCAGCTGTCAGACTCTGCCTGGGACCACCACGAGCCAAGGCACGAGCCAGGGGCCCCCATGGAAGGCACCACACACCAGCACAGCCCCAGCTCCTCGCTCACGCTTGGGGTGGGTCTGGAGCACTGGCAGTGCCACCACACCGGGCTGTGTAGACACCCCAGAGGGAGCCACAAATCCCTCACACCTTCCCCACACCAGGGCCTTGCAGGAGCAGCATCACATTTCCCTGAGAAGCAGCTCCTCACCTGCACCACCCCCGCAGACACCACGGGCAGGAAGAGGCTGGGTGACAGAGGGGCAGCCGCTCACGCAGCCGAGCAAAGGGGCTGTGAGCTTCTTCCCACACTTGACAGGGAGGGGATTCTGACCCCCTCAGGGCACCCATAAGGGCATGAGGTTAGTGCAGGCACCAGCATCTCTATGGATAACCCACCCCTGCAGGGCAAAATTGATTTTTTGGAATTAATCTATTTACGGAGTTGAGCTAGCTTTAGGTGCTATTTAAGCTGCTTTCCCTGTGCCTTGTGTTCAGCATTTGCATGGTGGGATTAAATCAGATGGGGGGAGTGGGAGCAGAGGCACCAGCACCTCTGGGTGCCTGAAACCTGCACACCGCGAGCAGGGTCTGAACCTCCTCACAGCCCTCCATCCTGCCTGCCCAAAGCATCCCCCACCAGGGGAGCAGCTGAGGAGCCCCAAAAGCTTCGGGATGCAGCATTGGAGGGTCAGACCCCACCAGCCTGAGGTGCTCCAGCCCAGCAGGACCCTCAGCACCCTCCGGCAGAGATCCTTCATGCTTTGGAAAAAAAGCTTAGCGAGGAGGATTTCTCCTCTCTGTCATTAACCTGACATAATGTCTTTCCTGCTGGCAGCTTTCAGGCTCAGCAGGTTTGTTATAAAATTCATTATCAGATATTGCAATCACAGTCACCTTTATTGGGCTCTGCATTTACAATAATTAGGCCAATAAACACTGATTTATAAAAATGACAAACAGGAACTCCCAGTAAGCAAGAAAAATGTTCTTCCTTTAGCGAGCAGTTTCTCACAGGGCAAAAAAAATTGTAAAAAGGTAGAAACCAATCACTGTAGGTGACAGCAAAGTAAAGCAGGTTCTCCTGGGAATTTCCACATCCCAGCCAAGGCATCACCAGGGACAGACCCCAGTGCCAGGGGCTGCAGAACCAGGGTGCAGGGGAGATGCTGGAGCTGCAATGGGAAGAGGAGATCACAGCAGGTGGCACAGAGAGGGAGAGAGCAAGGAGGAGGCAGCAGGAGCCGGGAGGGAGAGTGGGAACAAAGCAACGGCAGGGAGGAAAATCCAACAGAAGGGAAGCACCTTGGGAGAGAGGGAGGAAAAAAAAAGAACCTGCCAGGTTTAGCAAGGGGAGAGCAGAGCAGTAGAAGAGAAAGAGGGTGAGATGGAGCTTCAAGCCTTAACGGCAAGGAAAAAATGAGACAGGAGAGAGGGAGGTGTTATCTGAGAGGCGGCACTGCAGATGCTCTCTGCATTCCCAGGCTGCTCCAGAGGCTCGGGGGCTGTCTCAGCGGGGTTTGTGCTGCAGGGGGGCTTTGTGAGGCACGGCCGGGCTGTGGCAGCGAGCTGAGCCCCCAGAGCAGCCCCTCGGGGGTACACGGGGTGCAAGGCGAGGGCAGACGCACCACACACCGCAGAAGCGGGTGAGAGTGGGATCCCAAAGGCAAAGGCTCGCTGTGCCAAGGAAAGGGCAGGGCTGCAGGGCAAGGAGCTCCTGGGGCACAGGAGGGGGCTTAGCACCACAGGGGTTCAAGCCAGCCCTCCTAGAGACCCCAGCACGGGTGCTAGGACACCCTCACCCAGGGCCAGTGCCCGGGGGCTCTGGCACCTCCCTGGAGGGCAATACTGAGGCACCCAGGTTCCAGCAGCACCGCCAGTCACAGCGGGACACCAGCTCCGGGAACAACCCTCAGCATCTCCCTGTCCCACAGCCAGGAGCCCTGGGAGCCCTCTGGCCTGACAGCAGTCCCCTGCAGCAGCCTCTGGAGGTGGGTGCCCCCGAAGCTGGGCAGGGACAGCCCAGCAGCAGCGCCGTGCCCGCAGCCCTGGCAGCGTGTGCCACGGTACAGCAGCATCAATATGCTCATCATGCCCCCTCTGCACCCCCTCGGCAGCCCATCTGCCATCACACATGGCTGAGGAGGAGGAAAGCGGAGCAGGAGGAGGAGGAGGAGACCATCCCCTCCCATCCCTGCCCCCTGGGCACACAGCCCAGCCTGGTGCAGGTGCCACTGCCCGACAGCAGCAGGGCTGGTCAGTGCCCACCTCACTGCCCTGACCCACAGCTCCCACCTCTCCTTCCTACCTTTTTGGTCGATATTTCCTCTTGCTGGTCCTCAGCTCTCAGCACACCTTGCTGCTGGGAGCCCTGCAGCCCCACTCTGCCAGCCAAGGGCACAGCCCAAACCCCCCTATGCCCACCCCATCCCCTATACACCCTCCCAGGCAGATGAGCAGCGTTGGCTCCAACCACCTTTGCTCATGAGGAACACCCGATGCCCCAGGAAGAAGCGTGGCTGTCAGGAGTGCCCCCCAAGTGCCCCAGGGAGCATCCAGAGGGGAGCCACCATCAGCTGGTGAGCCCCAAAACTCGTGGGGTTGCAGAGCCTTCCACCACTTCTTTCTCTTTGAGGCAGACGTGGGCAACCCTGCTGACTTGGTTTCGTTTTATTTATTTTATTGATTTTTAAAATAGCTGCTTTTTTCCAAAAGGGCCCTGGGGCTGTGAACAGCTTGACTGTACATATGAGAGCTGGGAAAGAGGCAGCAGCAGGGCTGGAGGCACAGGGAAACAGGTGAGGCTGCGTGGAGGCATCACTGAGAAAGAACCAGGCAAAGCCTCATCTCCGGAGCCTCACGATCTCCCCAGGAACCTCAGTGCTCCCGGGAGACCTGGGAATTCATGCTCCCATCACTGGGCTGCAGCTGCACGTGGTCTCAAAGGACAAGGGAAAATGTTTGCGCCGTCACTGGGCAATTAATGGTAAAGGCCATCAATGGGAGATTTAATGACAGTCAAAGAAAAATTAACTGTGTTGAAATTCTTCAGTTTAATGGATCCTTTCTTGATTAGTAGCATGTGGGAGTAATCTCCACTCTTTCTTTACTTGCTTTAGAAGTAAACAACATTAATGCACGTATCAGGTGACAGGAGGAGACACTGGCACTGACACTGAAAGAAGGCAGGAGACACTGTGGTACTGCACTGATTCAGTAGGGGATGTTCAATATGTTAATATTAAATACTTTGGGTTTGCTAAGCAGTGATAAAATGCTGGTTATTCTCTTCACACAATCCCAGTGCAATGAAATCCCTTTCACCAAAATTTTCCTCCTCCCTGAAGGTTTCCCACTGCCAAGCTCTCAGCTGAGGTGAGACACTGGCCTGGCAGCTCCTCAGATGGGACCCTGGTGCCTCTCTGTGTGCTGATGAATTTATTGCGGGTACCCAGAGCATCCCTGCATCCTGCAACGCACCCCCACACCTGCAGCACCACACCTGTGAGCAGCCAGGCCGGCCCCATCCACCTCCTTCCCTCAGACACAGTCATCACAAAATTGCAGGCTCCTAATGAAGCAGGCTGGCAATTAACTGCTGCCAGCAGAGCGTTGGCATCTCTCCAAGCATCCGTCTGCTGCCGTGAGCAGGGAACCCAATAACCCCGTGGTGGTTTTGGGTGATGGGCAACAGGGGGGAGATCGCTGTGGGGCAGGGGGAGACACCAACCCATGGCCCCCAGGTCATCCCCTTCTTGCTTTCCCTTCCTGCACATCCCAGAGGAGCTGCAGACTGCTCCTTAACAACCCTCAAACTATTTTTAATAGAAGGCATTTCGGTGTGACACCAACACACACGTAGCTTTCAATTACATTTTAGCTCTCCCAGTAGGAAGCAGCTCTTTATTGGGAAAAGTGACTTACGATAGTTCAGGATTATGGGTTTGGTCTTTGCATCACAGGTATTCAAAGCCTGGTGAAAATAAAAACTGCTCAGCACACATTCCGTATCTGAGCTAAGCCTCGTGCATGGGGAAGCATTTCGGAAGAAGTTAAGTGTTTGAAATAAAACTGTGCAGTCATCTGGCAGAACAGAGACGTGAAATTGTTATTTATCAAGATGAAACTGGCATTTGGATAAAATTCTCGGGCGCTGTTAATAACTTCTGTTGACGAGGGAGTTGCAAGAGCAGCGATGAGGCAGCTGTCCCCGGAGCTCGGAGGAGCGGGATTTTTCATGGGCTGTGAGCAAGGGAAGCGCGAGTCTGCCGTAATAACTTTCTGAGCGCCTCCGTCAGAGCGGCCACCACGAATTTATCTCTTTCTCTTCTCTCCCAAAGCTTTGTCAGTTTTGAGTAATTTGCTGTGAGTAGCAGCTGCTGGAGTGCGACACGGCCACGTGCGTCTCCGGCACGAACTCCAGCTCCCTGAGCAGTTTTATCATAATGATTAAGTTTCTTAACTTGAATCAAGGATGTCTCTGGAGTTCCCTACAACGATGTGAACTTAAGATAAACAATGAATGATGAATAGGCCAATTACTGAAACCTCCCTTACTGAAACCTTCGGCTGAGGCCGTATGTGGCTGGCTGATAAGAGGAGGTGCACGTCCTCTCATCTGGCAAATGGTACTGAAAATTGGACGGTTTGAAGCAAAGACAGTTCTGGGTAATCAGGCACTGGCTAATGAGCAACTTTCTTTCATGTGTGATTTTTCCCTTTCTCTGTTTGCTGTCCATAATGCTGGAAGTGGAGAGGGAGCCGTCAGCCTGAGCCACGTGGTGCAAATGTTTGTCCATGGTACAAATCCCTGCCCTGGGCCCCCACAGTGCATCCCAGCACCAGGCACAAAAGCAGCAGGAGAGAGTCAAGGGCTGTCTGGGGGTCCTGCACATCTCCTGGGGGTAAGGAAGCCTTTCCTGAGAGAGCCACCCAAACGAGGGGAGCAGCCATTCCATAAGCCTACCAGCAGCCTGGTAAAAGTTCGTGGGTGCAGCTGCAAAGAAAAAAAACTGTGGGGATGCAGACCCCACAGCTGAGGATGAGGGAGAAGCACCTTGGGCAGGGATGCAGCACCTCAGCCATGCCGTCAGTCAGCATTCTGGACATGTTCAGGGCTGAAGCACCAAAAAGAGCACAGCAAGAGGCATTTTCCCTACTGAGAGATCTCCCAGTGGCAGACAAGAAGGGCCACAGTGGAGGTGGGCACAGTGGGGGCCCCCGGGTGCTGTGGCTCTGTGTTGCTCCTCTGGCTCCATCCAGGAGCGGGTGTCACCACTGCCACCACTGCCAGCTGTGAGAGCTGCATGGCACCACGTCCCACAGCAAATGATATGATTTACTTACTACCTATGGAATTGCCCAATTAATTCACTATCCACATTAATATTATGGCTCATTTTTAACTTTACTGTCTCCATCGTTCCAATTTAGCGCTGCTCAGAGATGCTGCCACTGACCTTAATGGGTTTTTCATTATAACAAAGAGCACGATATTAATCACGAGGGGGTTTCAGCTGCAGGTTGCTGCCCCAGCCCCAGTGCTTTGGGGAGACGCTTTTTAGTGGTTTGGGGACCTGTTTTATTTCTGCCAGGCTGCTCACCCCTGCTCGCACTGTGTACAATCCTTTGTGCTGTCCAGGAGGAATTTCTTGGTATAACATTTCCAGGCACAGAGGTTTTATGCGGCAGTCAAGCCACGCTGCAGATATGATAGATTTTTCCGGGCAAATTGGAACAAGGAGTAGAAAACTGAAAGGATGCACCAGTCATAGCCAATGAGCCTCTTATTGTCCTGTATAAAAATCAAATGCCTTTTAATCATTTCAAATGTTCTTCTGGGTATCAATTAGTCACACATTAATATCTGTATTGCTTCTCTTCCTCAGTTCACATCAGATTAAATTCTCCCCTGTCATATACACTCGCTCTCATTAGCTTCATGGAAAATTAGTGATTGTTCCCTCTCCATTGGCACTGATGGGAGATTTTCATAGGAACTGCTTTTTATACAGAGAACCTGGTTGTCATCTTAAGGATACTAAGGGGTTTTCCCCCAAACTTGTTGTCTTTTCATAAAAAATACTTTTTTTTTTTCTTCCCTCTGAAACCCTGAAGTCTGAGCCAGAGCATTTGGGAGTGGGGGGGAAAAAACCCCAACATTTTTGGTGAGTGTCATCCTGCAGTTTCTGTCCTTCTCTGCATCCCAGCTCTGTATCCTTGTCAGGATACAGTGGCTGTAACACAGCCACGGGTGCTAAAGGGGAGGACACCTGGGGCTGCTCAGGGCTTTGCTGCTGTCCAACCCCCAATCCAAGGCTGGGTATTCATGACACTCTCTGTGGAGAGCAGCAGTGTGGAGGGCTCTCATCCTGCTCCCTGCCCTGCACGGGCCAGGACACGCTGGGCTGAGCTGGCCGTGGGGCTGCGTGCCCACAGCTGTGCCCGCAGTGCCTGTGCTCACTCCCACTGCCCCCCAGCCCTCCTGGGCAGCAGCGCCCACTTCTGCAGGACCAGCAGGCCGAGGGCTCCAGGCCAGCCACAGGAGCCCCCACAGCCCCACCACCCACCCCGGCCTCTCCTTCCCCAGCACTGCCAGCGCTGGAAGGGACCTGTGATATTTATTGAGTTTTATTAACTCCCAGCCCTGAGAGGTTCTCACCTCTCGCAGCTAATTCAGACACCCGGCTCCTGATGGGGTTACAGTGATTGCCATTAAAAAGCTTGACATTTACCTTACAACAGTAATAAAATAATAATGCCTAATTTGGTTTATGAGTGGTATTTGCAGTGTTTCCTGTGCCTTGAGTGGGGGATATGGTGAAGATCTGCTGATCAATTATGTCTGCTTAGCAGCACTGCTGTAATTCTTTCCTGTAATCAGAACCATCTTTCAGCAGAGCTGCTCCAAACTTTTCCTCTGAAACTCTAATTTTGACAAGAAAAGAAAATGTTTTCAAATACTTGAGTTTCCAGTGAATAACAAAAGCTTCTGAGACGGAACTTTCTGTTGGGAAGTGGAGACAGGCAAACCTGGTGTCTGCACAGATTTGCTGCATTTAGATTTCCAAAACCTCTCAGATGTCTTCAAAGGCTGCCTGCAAATGCTTTCCATGAAAAGGGGGTTTTTTTCTCCTCCAAATAACCTCATCAGTATGATTCCCTTCTGTTATTACCATCTCAAATATTAATCCCCCCCAGTGTGTTTTACACCCCCAGCACTGCTGAGGGGCTGCGGGGTGAGCAGCTCCTGCTGCTCCGAGGCCAGGGAGCCCAAACCCCTTTGCAGGGAGCAGATACACGCCACGGCACACCCCCAGCACACACATGTGCACGGTGCTCTCCCCAAGCTATTCAGCATCTCCACTTGTGTCCCTCCAGGATTTACCCCAGGTTGCAGGCAGCAACATCCCAATGCTCACAAAGCCAGTGCCAGACCTGCTAAAAGCAATTTCTTTCTCCATTTCTCATCCTGAGCAAAACTCGATGTGGATTTTCTTTTTTTCAGTGCAATTTTAATTAGTGCATGATGCACTTTGGGTTTTTATTAGAGTAAACAGCTTGGAAAAAGAGTCCATGCCAGCTCTTCTACACCAGGGAGCCTCATCCTGTTCAGACTAGAAACCTCACGCCGGATTTCTGAAAGCCTTTCTTAAGATGGGTTCATTTCCATGAAGAAATGCTACGATTTCGACAAATGGAAATTTTTGAGCATAGAAAAAAAAATTAGTCAGGAAATTCCTGGCTAGGCCGACTTTGGGGTAAGGCTGTGAATGAGGCAGTTGGGGGATTCTCCACGGGGAGAGCTCAGGCCTCACCCCACACACGCCCTACACTCGTGGGCACACTGCGTGTAGGTGCACACAGGTTACACACACACGTGTGTGCCCACGGGTGTCCCCCTGTCATGCCTGTGTCCCCCTGCCATGCCCATGTCCCCCCCCCCATCCCCACCTCCCCCTCCCCTGCCC
>VZRR01000699.1:2470-16154 GCA_013398015.1 Oreocharis arfaki | reverse complement strand
CTCCGCCGTGTCCCCCTCCCCGGCCCGCCGCCCCCTGCCTCCCCGGTGTCCCCCTGCCATGCCCAAGCCCCCCTGCCATGCCCAAGTCCCCCTGCCATGCCCATCTCCCCCTGCCATGCCCAAGTCCCCCTGCCATGCAGGGACCATGCTGCCAGCGCCGGGGCTGTTCCCACACACGCACGAACAGAGCAGCAGCGGTGTCCCTGTCCCCAGGCTCCTGGGGACCGGCAGTCTGGGCACTCCAGCCATTGGCACAGGTGCAGACGCGCAGGGCAGAAGCGGAGGCGAAGCAAGAAGCGAGGCGCTGGAGGTGCCTGGCAGCCGCCGCGCCGCGGGGCTTCTCGCGGGCGCGTGTCCAGCGGCGTGGGGCGGCCGGAGCCCCGCGGGCAGCAGCGCCCGGGGCCCCCGGGCTGCGGGGAGAGCTGGCTGCCCCTCCGTGGGGGCGGCCGTGGCCCAGCCTCCCCTCCGCGTGTGCAGCCAGAGCCTCTGTAACTCCACCTCGGAGCGGGCCGGCGCGCTCGCACACGGCGGAGACCATGGGAGGGACGGCTCGGCAGAGCCCGCAGGATTGCCGCTTTCTGGACGTAAGTTCGTGGCCTGCCTGGCCACCCTGCGTCCCTGCGGCGCCAGAAGGGTCTGATCCGTGCGTGTCCTCCTCCCTCCCGGAGCCCCCAGCACAGCCTGGCTATCACAGGTTTGTCATTGAATAGGCAGAAGCAGCCAAGCCGCGGAAGAAGAGCTGCCCCAGGTACCAGCTCTGTGGACTGCTCTTCAGCGCGCTGCTCCTTTCTCTTGTTCTGATATTTTTTGGTGTCAAATACCTCTGGAACCCAGCGCCCAGAAAAGTAAGTAAAAACTCTTTGATACAGCATTTCAGAGTATTGTTCCCCAGACAGAGCTGTCCCCCTCCCCTTGACTCGCTGAAACTTTTAACGACTCCCCAAAACCCAGGCAACTTCACAAAATGCATTTTCTCAGACCACAAGTATTCATGGGACTTTTAAAAATCTTTGTATTATTCATAACTAGCTTTTACTTTATACAGGCTGGGTTTTTTCCCTGTCACCGCATTCTTTCCCCAGTTGACAATTACAGGGGACGGGAGCTACGCCACGAAGAGTTAAAGTTACTCTTATTTCACCGGCAGCAAATTTTATGACAAGTAAGAAAATATTTTCCATTTCATTTCAATTATCTTGCCAGAAACCGGTGGAAAAGTCATTATGCCACCGCATAAAGAGGAGAGAAAGCCAGGACGCAGTGGTGATTGATTGTCATGGATTATATTTCTTACTTTAATGTGTCTGCAATGTGAGGGACGGTGAGACGGATTAGCTTCTGGAGGAGCTCCTGCTGACTGGGTTGGGCTCGTTCATTCCCCGCTGCAGACGGACACTGCTGTAAGTGCCGAGCGTGTCGGGGCGGCAGCAGGACTGAGCATCTCCAGCCGTCTGTGCCCGCTGCCGCCCAGCATCCCGACAATCCTGCCAAAACCCTTTTTTATCCCACACCCCAAGTAAATCGTTTAACCTTGAAGCCAACAACCTGCCTGGTGCCTCTCATCTTCCTTCCCTTTGAATTTCCATGCTCATCCAGGAGGCCCTGCTTTGCACCCCATCACCAGTGGGATTTGCTGGCTCTTAAGAGCATCTCCAAAATTCCTGTGCCCAGCCAAGGCAGTCTCTTTCCCACGCTGGCATCTCCAGTCTCCTCCCTGCCCTACCCTGGAGCCGCTCCAGCCTGGCCAGGCTGCCCTCCTGCCGGGCAGAGGAAGCACCCTGCTTGCTGGAAACCTTATCTTCTTATCAGCAAATAGAAATAAATACCCCCCAAAATAAAAGAGAAAACAATAAAAGCCATATGTCCCTCCAGAATCCTGCCAAGACAATTATAAAGTCTCTACTGTTCCTAGAAAAACAGGGGTCATGCCAGCCGTGAGGGGAAGAGGCTGTTAACCCCTGGAGGGGCGGTTTTCTCCAGGCGGGCAGCACGGAGACAATGCCACAGCATTGTCAGAAAGGACATCCAGAACTCCGGCCCTTGGTGTCCTCACTGGTGGCACTGGTGGAGGATGGAGTCCATCCAGCCCTCCCCAGCACCTGATGGGCAGGCAAGCAGGGCATGAGGTGCCAAGAAAGCAGAGCTGTTCCTGCAGAGGAGCTGCACACGGACACTCCCAGAGCCCAGCACTGCCCTGTCCCCACGGCTGTAGGGCTTCTCCAGCTGGCCTGGGAGGCCTCAGGACAAAGCAGGTTGGGGGGGGCTGGAAGATCGTAGCACTCAAAAATATCAGCCAAGGGGAATTGAACTCTTTAAAGAACATTAAACCCTTCAAGCTTCCTTGATGTAACTGGAGAGTGGAAAAAAACTTGAAAGAAGAGTTGTTCCTCTGAGGGGTGGCCTTGGACACGGCTCTGCCCTCTGCACAGCAGCCTCCACGCCGGCCAGCACAACTGATGATTCAGCTAACGAGGGGTTCATCACAGCCTTGCAGAGGGACATATTTCAACCATTCACGAGCAAGTGTCATTTTTAGCCCTATAAAACATCTCACAGCTCTCTGAACAGCACAGAGCTGGCAAAGCCCAAGTGGGTTAGCTGGCCGCTGTGCTGGCCAAAGTAATTCTTTGGAAATGGAGAGGCACTTGAAGGTAAGGTGCCACCCGGGATCCTGCCCTCCTTGAAATGATTTGTGGCACTGTGTGCATTTTGTCAGTCAAAACCAGCGGCTGTCCACCCATTTTAGGCTTCAGACAGTTTTTACCATATCATAAAATCCATTGAGAGCTATATATCTTTACAAAATCTTCCTGCAGACCAACAGGAGACGCCAAGGCGCACATCGCTCCTCTAACCTTTAAGCAGGGGTGAATGTACCCATCAGTTCCCATCTGCACAGCCAGTTCTGCACCCAGGTGGATGTGAAACAGGGGATACCGATGCTGGGAACACTGCTAAGCGGCTTTGAACCGCCCAGGGGGAGGGATGTGCCGGAATCAGGGCACTGTGAAAGGCGGTTTGGGTTGGCACTAAAGGCAGAGCTGCTGCCCCACACCAGTGGGGCCAGCGTGCTCCTGCCCTGGTTCCATGGCCGTGCCGTGGGATGAGCAGGGCTCTCCCGTCCCCCGGCCTCCGTCTCTCCTCCCTGCCCCGTGGACTTGAGGGGTTTTGCACAAGCACTTTGCCTCCACACAGCGCCGTTTGATTTGGGGAACGACGCTCCCCAGGGCCCGCAAGCTCTCGCCGCGCCAGCAGGATCGTTTTTGTGCTTCAAATAGCATCTGCCACTACTCATTCTGGAAGGGTCAGGCATCCGCAGGGACCGAGGGCTGCCGGGCTGGCGGAGTGCGGCGAGCACCTGCGAGCAGGAGAGGGCTGCTCCTCCCGGCGCCGCTTCCCGTGGGGATGAGCGCCGCCGGGAAGCCGGCTGCTACGCCCCGGAGCTCTTCAGCAGCCCTCGGGGAGGTCTTTGATCCGCAGGCAACCCTTGATCTCCTCCAGGCAGGGAGAGGCTCTTACCGCTGCCTTTCCAGGAAAAACAGAAGGCACGGAGATGGAGCAAGTGAGGTGGGGAGGACACGATGGAGCAAGTGAGCCGGGGGCACGGTGGTGGAGCCAACAAGCCAGGGAGGCGGTGAGGAACAAGCAAGCCAGGGAGAAGGGAGGATGAAGTGCCTGTGGATTCGGGACTTCTGTCCAGCCTGGGATGTAACAGGCTCATGCCACAGAAAGCACCAGCAAAGGCTGAGCTGTGGCAAAGCTCCTGCTGCAAGTGGAGGAGCAGCATCTTCTCGCAGGCTTGACACACGGCCCAGGCTTGACACACACTACCCCTCACCCTGGCTGCAGCCTGTCACCCAACCCTGGCCCCTGGGAGCCGTCTCTCCTCGTGCTATCCTGGTGATTGCTCCGGTTCGGAGCTGGGCTGTGAGGAAGCAGCCAGTCCCACGGCAGGGTCTCCAGCAGAGGTGGTCAAGCACCCAGCACCAGCCTGTCCCCCCACTGTGAAACCAGATGGGTGCTGAGCTGACCCCTGTGTGACTTTGGCCTCCCAGGTTTATGACATGGAACACACGTTCTTCAGCAACGGCGAGAAGAAGAAGATTGTGATGGAGATCGACCCGCTGGCCAGGACAGAGACCTTCAGCAGCGGGAACGGCAGTGAGGAAATCCTGGAGATCCATGACTTCAAAAACGTGAGTGTGGCAGCTTGTCCCTGAGATGCTGCAGTCTTGCAGCAGGACCAGTGGGATCCTTTAGGACACTGTGAAGTCGCTGGAGCAAGTCCCAGGACTATTTGCCCCTGCATCAGGGAGAGCAAGACTCAGACTCTGCAGGGATGCTCTCAAAGGAAAGGAGATGTGTTATCTACATAAGCTTCCACCTGTATTTAATAGTGGCGTGGTTCAGTTCCAAGGAAATACATCTTAGAAGCGAGACTTGGTTATTGGATTTACCCTTGCAAAGGAGTGCAATCACCATCAGTCTATCTGAGCCCAGTGCATTTGTCTGTCTGGAGAGCATTAAAACCTCATGATGCTCTAGAAGGCTCTCTCTGAAACCTAATTAAAATTTGTAGGGAAATACCCTGTGCAGTGACATATGGCAAAATTTTGAGCTAATAGCCTAGCAGGAACTGGGGGCTGAATGTTCATATAACCATAACGGTCAGATGCTATTCTGCATATTTTTATTTATGATAATGAGAGCTCATGATAGTTATAAGGAGAAGAGGAGCTGAGTAAAATTTTATGACTACCTGCCTTAAAATATTTGTAAAAAGCCCAGTTCTCCCAAACCATAAAATGCAATATCCCTTATGAGAACCTGTTAGTACATCTTAGCACCACTGCTGAATGGAACTGGCACAAAAACATCGACAGGAAAAATATGAGTAAACCCTCCTCCTCCAGCTGTACCCTCCCTACAATGGGTTATTCTTCCTACTCTTTGCCCTGACTGCTTTTTGGGTGTTTGCTTTGATCCTGTAGGGAATAACTGGCATCTTCTTTGTGGGACTTCAAAAATGTTTCATCAAAACTCAGACGAAAGTCCTACCTGAGACGACAGAGGCCAAGATCCCTGAGCTTGAGGTAAGTGAATAAAACAGGGCTCCCTCTGCCCAGTGAAATCCACTCCTTTCCCTGGCAGAGGAGCTGCCATTCCTGCCGCCCTCCCATCTGCTCCAGCCTTCCCAGAGCTGCTGCAATAAAGAAATAATGAGTTGTGATCGCTTCATAAAATGATCTTATTTCAGAGGATTGCTTATAAAAACAAGTGAAAAGAGATGGGATTAGACAGCGACAGACAAAAAACCTCTCAGCACAATACCAGAGATCAAGAACAATAATCCTGTTGTAGTCAAAAGGTCGTAAGGCAGCTCAGGATTAGCAGGCACCAAAAAGTCAATCAAATTGTTTTCTCCAAGATTTGAGCCTCATGTTTTCAAACAGAATGGGGCAGAAATAAGGGATTTAAATGAGCAGCCACATTTAAGAAATGCAGTTTGAGAAAACTCTTGGCATGCAGACCTGAGAGGTGGGAAGCACCGGGCTGGGGCCTCTTCCCTGTCCTGCGTGGACCTTTGTCCCACTGATGTGCCTGATTGCTTCCTGCATCCATGTAACTCCCCACTGCATCCTGCTGCAAGGAGCTTCATGCCTTGCATGCTGCATGGAAAAAAGTGTGGACTCCGTCATTTAATCCCTCTCTGACAGTGTGACCTGGAGTGACGGCTCAGTCCCTTGACAGCACTTGTCCTTTGTCCCTGTCCCCACCCTCGGGGCCCTGGTGGTGGCACAGCCTTCCTGCCTCCCCATTTGCAGGACGACGGGTGTTAGCAGATTGAATCCCCCCTAGGGAAGCTGCTGCAGATAAAACGCCAGCAGGACACGTGTTTGAAATGAAGCGTGGGCAGAAACATTTCCCTGAATCATGACCCAAATTCCCAGACACCGATTCTTTGATTATGCCCTAAGAAGCTAATAGATCTTTTCAGCTACCGTCGTAAAAGGGATATGACTTCCCAGGCTTTAACAGAACATTGCCCCGGGTAGAGAGCTGAAATGTAAAACCCAGTGAGATAAACGTAGATTTAAGCTCTAGTCATGTCTTCTCGGAGCCTGCACGCTGCCAGGTCCTGCAGGCAGCACCTCCCCGACCCCGCGGCTTCCGCCAGAGACTCCAAAAATGACCCAGACGGGGTAAGGTTGTGTTGGCTCCTTCCTGTGACTTCCCAAAGCCGCAAGGAAAAGCTCCATAAAAGAGATACACAGCTCCAAACACCTTCTGGAGAGAAAAACGCTTTCTGCCAGCTTGCTCTATGGGCCACCACCACCAGCATAGACAACGCTGCCTTGGCAGAGAGCTCAGCGCAGGCCCATCCAATAATCTTTATATATCTCCTTCCCTAAGTGCCTGCCAAAACACACCATGGACTAATGCAACGGCAGAGACATGTGGTATAAATTACAGAATACAGCCGTGCAAAGAATTTCTGTGAGGAGTAAATTAAAGTATTCGATCAAAAAATCAGTAGCAGAAGGAGAGAGGAATTAAGTCCTAGGAGCAGCGATGCAGCGATGTTTTAATCTTGTGTTTTAAATGACTAGGGGGGCTCCAGAAGGCTCTTCCAGATACTGGGGACTGCACAGGAAAAGGGCCTTGGATGATGAACTACAAGAGGAGAGCACAGGGTGGTGTAGACTGAAGGTGGACAGGAAAGCCGAGGGTCACGATGGGTCTCCCCGTGTGAGGGGAGGAGAAGCAGCCAGTGGTGGAAAGAGGGTGTCTCACCACGCCACGGTGAAGTCTTGCTCTTCTTCCAGGGAGAAGAAATCACCACCACCTACTTTGAGCAGTCTGTGGTCTGGGTGCCTGGGGAGAAGCCCATTCAGAACAAGGAATTCCTGAAGAGCTCCAAAATTTTTGACATCTGCAAAAACGTGACCATCTTCTGGATCCACCCCACGCCAATAGCAGGTACCAGGAACCATCTCCTCCCCAGGGGGCTCATGAGCCCCCTCACCAGGAACAGCCTGCCATGTCCCCCTCTGTGGCACGGTGGGAACCCACTTTCACAGCCTCGTGGCACATCTCAGACATGAACAGAGTGCTGCCCGTGGCTGCAGGAGATCATGGCCAATGTAATAGCAGGGGCTGAAGTTTCTCTCTTCAAAGCCCTTGTTTCTGCTGGCTCCCCACTGCCCTGCACTTCACAGAGTGGCCACCCTCCTCATAACAAGGGGGGAAAAAAAATAATCCTTTGTACCTGAAAAGAAAGCAGCGCTGCTGGAAACTGGGGCGCCTAAATTCTCGTCACCACATGAACATCAGAGTGCGAGCAGACATCTGCATCTAAATCACACGGCGGGGTTGCCACCTCCAGCTGCTCACTACACAGCCCTCGCAGAGGTTGTGGCCTCTGAGATGTGCTGGTGTAATTACCCGCTCTCTCTAACCCACTTCCAGCTGAATGAGCCGGGTTAAAAATCCCTACTGAGAGAACTCCCTCTGCTCTGCAGCCACAGAGGCACATGGCATCGCCCACGGCTACCGGCCAGCTCACCGGTGGTCCGGGGGGCAGGTGGGCATCAGAGCTCTCGGATGCAGAGGGAGGCTGGTGTCCTTGGCTGTTGTCCCTTTTCTGCTTCCTTGTCCCTGCTGTTAGACCCCATCTGCAGCAGTGTCCTGGGTCACTGGGTCCGGCTGGGTCTCCAAGGTGCATCCAAAGCCTTGGCCAGGAAAGCAGTGTCCCAAGGCTGCCTGGCATCTTCCCCAGCAGAGGAAATGATCTTGTGGTTCTTTCCTAAGCTAAGAGAGCTGTAGCTGGGCATAATCTGTCTCAAATCATGTTGCTTTGATGAAGCTCTACAAACCCACCTGCCAGCAGCAGAGCCCACCATGAGGATGTGCTTCTACACACCCACAGCCCCATGCAGGAGATACCAAGAGCACCCACGCATGGGCATGGGGATGGAATGGGCCATTATCTCCTACAGCCCTGCTCCCAGGCTGGGTGAGAGCAGCAGGCAATGGAGCACTGGTTTTCCAGTGGACTTTTTGTGCACCTTGGCACCAAATTCTGTTATAAACATTAATTCTTGCTGCTGCATTCGTCCCCCTGTTCCGTGGTCATTGACAGCAATGTTCGGACTCTTGCTGCAGCTCCTGAGCTGGCCAACCTTGAAGGGGCAGAAGAAGAAGACCCTGAGCTGCTCACAGACAACCAGAGCTGGTGGGATGGGGGGAACGAACACAAGCTGGAGAAGGACACGCAGGCAGGGCCCAAGCGTCGGGCACGGCAGCTCACCGAGGAGGACCTGCCCGTCAACGACTACGTGAGTGAGGGAATCACACCCTGGGGTGCCCTGGCCTCAGTCCTGGGCTATCTTGGCCATGGTCCCAGGGTGTCCTTGCTGTGCTCCTTGGGATGGCCTGTGCATGCCCTTGGGGTGTCTCCATGTTCCTAGGGAGCTCTGCTCCTCCTCTGGGGTGCCCCGGCTGCCCTCCCAGACCATCCTGTCCGTGCTCCCGGGGAGCCGCAGCCACACAACCCCCTCCCTGCCCTGACTCTGTCTCTCCCTGGCAGTCGGAGAACGGGCTGGAGTTCCACCCTCTGTGGGATGAGCGAGGCTACTGCTGTGCCCAGTGCCGCCGCGCCAACCGCTACTGCCGGCGGGTCTGCGAGCCCCTGCTGGGCTACTACCCCTACCCCTACTGCTACCAGGGCGGGAGGGTCATCTGCCGCATCATCATGCCCTGCAACTGGTGGATCGCGCGCATGCTGGGCAGGGTGTAGGTCCCGCCGCGCCCGCCTGCGGCACTGCCACCGCCCCGGTGCATCCTGCCGCAGCCGCACGCGGGCACTGCCTGTGCGGTGTCCGGCGAGCCTGCCCACCTGCCGGTCCCGCGTGGCACCCCCCGTGTGGCACCCCCCGCGTGGGACCCCCGCACCCCGCGCTGCTCCCACGGGGCTGGGGGAGGCCGCGCTCGAGCAGCAAGAGGCGAACAATAAACGTCTTGTATGAGCGATTGCAAAGAAAATGGAGAGTCGTTTAGTCTCAGTCTGATGCCTAATGGGTCTGAGAAGTGATCTAATTGCGTGGCTGCCTCGTCAGGAGCATCCATAACTCAGGTACGGGCACTGCCAGCGCTCGCCTCACTGGGAACGTGCAGAGGTCCCTAATTTGCTCCCTGATGGTGCTGGTGGCTGTTCCAGCATGCTCTGATGTGCTCAGTAGCTGTTACTGACAGCTCAGGGTGCCACCAGCCCCTCTGGAGTTGTGTGCAGCACGGGCATAGGGAGAAGCAGGCACAAGGATCTCCCTGAGGAACCAAGCAGCCAGAGCCAGACAGAGTCCGCTCCTGTGGAGGACCCCAAGTGCCACCAGCTGCCCCCAGCCCTGTCACCAACAAATGGGCAAAACCTGAGCTGCAGGAGGGAAGAAGTAAGTCCTTGACACTGCAGCTGCCCTGAGCAGGACACTGCCTGCTGCAGGGCTGAATGCTTACACCAAAATCCCCATGCACCCCTGGGCAGACTTCTTCTGCCCATGACCTTGGGGGCCATGCCAAACCCAGGTTCTGGATTTCATCCCAGGGAGCCAGCTGCTGCCAAGGAGCTCTCACATCCTGCGGGTGTCACTAGGCAAAACCCTCTCTGTGTGACCAAGGGAGTGCACGCTGCCGTGGCCGGAATGTAAATACGGGGAGGGAGCAGAGACAGGTGCCAGATGTGGCGTTCCCAGGGCTGCCAGACCCCCTCCACATCCCCGCAGCTCCCATGGGGATGTGAGCACGTTTTAAGGACAGTTCCCTTCCTCCCTGTTCACAGGCCGCGCTCCAATGTGGTTAGAACAGTGGGAACGCAGAGCTCCCCACACGGCATCCCAAGGGACACCACCCGCCTTGGGGACACCAAGCGTTTCTGACAAATCCCCTGAGACCTTTATCCCACTGAGAGGGGAGGTTCAAACACGGTGGGGGGGATGTCTGAAACCCACCCAGCCACAGCTCTTGCAAGAAACCACAGCGCTGAGGCCAGCCAGCAATGCTTCTGTCCCTGCTCAGGACGTCCAGACAGGTGACCAAGGTGCAGCCAGTGCCTTTGCCAGGACATCAGTGTCCCAAGTGTGCCTGGCACCTCCCCCAGCACATGCCTGTACCTACAGAACACCTCTCCAAATTAAAGTGAGTTGCCTACATGAGTGCTATTTAACCAGGGAAGATCCACAGCCTCTGATGGCTGCAGTGCTTTTGCTGCCTGTGGGGATGAGCAGGCTGCACGAGCCTCCACGTTCCCCAGGTTGGCACAGCCCATGCTGGATTTCCTGCAGCTGCTTGGAAACCTCCAGGCTCCCCATGCCACCCTCTGCCAGAGCCATCCCCATCCACCTGGCATCACCTCCACCAGATGCCCCAGGAAGGAATCTGCCTGCAGGGGCAGGGGCACAAACCAGGCCAGGGTCCTGCCCTCTGTGCAAGCTTTAAGATGATGATGGGTTTATCCAAATGCATTCCTGCTTCTCACATGTCCCTGCCCTGTCTCCATCCATCCGTTCATTGCCGTCAGCCGATCTCCAGCCCGGCCTCCGTGCTCTGACGCATTCTGCCTCCCCACCCCAAGCCAGGAGGCTTTCAGCCAGCCAGGAGCTGACAACAGTCTGATTTACTCACCTGGGATAAATGCAACACGAGGATTTGGGGTGTTTCCCTCCAGGTTCCTCCGTCAGCAGTGAGGCTGGCCCATACAGGGTCACTGTTGGGCTGGGGCAGCTCGCCCAGCACTGAGGCAGCATTCACCAGAGGGGTGACACTGACAGAGGGCCACCACTGGCTTCACTGCTCTGTTGAGACCTGCCCCTCCCAGCCAGACACAGCTCCTTTGAGTTCGGGGCTTGAGACCCAAAAATCCCCCAAGCTTGGCAGAGGGGTGCTTCACTGCAGCACTGCAGCACCAGGCTCATGAAGGCAGAGGCTTGCTGACAAAATGGCCCAAGAACAAGCAGTAACAAATGAACTCAAAAGCTTAAATCCACATTTCTTGCCCCGGGGAGCAGCAGGGGCCTGGCGCTGCCCTGCCCTTTGCTCCAAGCTGGCGGCCAGCAGGCCGAGGATGCACATGTTCACACTGGGCTGAACTCACCCACCCAGCTGCGGGGCTGGGGTGCCCTGGGCCCTCTGCTTCAGCACGGTTACACAACCGTGGTTATGAAGGAAATTCAATTACAGAAGTTATTTGCAAGAAGAAGTGCACCAGTGCACGTTGGAGGAATGCAAACTGCAATGGCCAGAGGTTCCTGGCTGGCCCGGAGTGAGCAGATCATCCCCAGGGGACTTGCTGCTCTTCAAGCAGAGGAATTTCCAGGACATGAAAAGAAAAGTCAAGGAGATTTCACAGAGTAAAATATCTTAATATTTATTGTGTCTGAGGACAAAAGAATTCTATTCAAGACATAAAATGAGTTGAAGCAGCATATAATACTGACAATCAAGTCACAGCTGAATCGGTGTGAGGACACCTACCAAGGTAAAGGCACCAGGAGCTACATCACCAAACCTCACTACAGCTTTACAAAGAACCACTACAGCCTGTACTTAAAGAAATACAACTATAAAAAAGTATATAAAACCCAGGGGAGGGATGAGACTGCTTGGCAACAACCTCGCTGAGCCAAGGCTTCAGGCAGGCAGGACTGTGTTTTAACAGCCCTATCTCAAGAACAACCTGGAGAGAGAGGGAACGTCGGGGGGCTGCCAGAGGGAAGGGGAAGCATCACTTCCCCAGTGGAGGCACTGAAGATGAGCGCTGGGACACCCGGGAGGCCGCCCGGTCAGTTCAGCACAGTCTGGCACTCAGGGAGAGGGCCGGGGGCTGCAGCAGCTGGAGGAGCGCCCTGGCTGCAGCCACCACAGCCACACCAATTATCCCAGGCGGTGGCACAGCAGAGTAGTGTCAGGACAAGTCCCTGAGTGCACCAGGACAGCTGCTTCACTCCTTTCTATGAGCTATTTGAGAAGAAGATCAGTCAGTTCAAAGCAAGATTTCGGGACGCGGCATCCAGAGGAGAGCTGGAGGTGGAGGCCTCCTCCCCAGCCATTCCCTGCAATGCACACAGCAGGGTTAGCAGACAGGATGGGTTTTCACACAGGCTAAAATCACACAGCAGACACGGCCTTGCAGGTGCCGTCTAATCCCATGCACCCCACACGTGGTACCCCCAGCCCAGGGGTGACCAGCAGCAGCCAGGGGGGCAGAGGCAGCCCACCAAGCTTACAGACATACCCAGCCACAGGCACAGGGCGCTGGGGGCCAGCTACACCATCTCATACTGGTTGTTTGTGATGTACCGGGACAGGCAGCAGGAGAGAATGATGCCAATCAACTGAAAAAGAGAAAAAACAAACCCCACATGTCAGAGGTAGCCAAAACCAGGGAGAGGTGTTTTCAGGAGAAAACCTGACGAATTGATCCAGGGTTTTATGAAACCCAAGGATGGGCAGTGGGGTTTACAAACCACAACCAGGGCTGCTGCGCCCTGCTTCAGAATCACCAAAAGTGGCTGAAGCACAGGATCCTGGCAGGCACCAGCTAAACAAGCTCCTCACAAGAGATGCTCCAGGTCCTGTTACATTTTGCTTCATGAAGCATCTACTGTTTTATGGTAATTGCAGAGATTATACAGATATCAGGAGAGTCACAGCCAGTTACACAGCCACCGGAGAATGGCAGCACCTCTCCCTGCTGCAAGGACAGTGGGGAAGCAAGGCTGCTCTTCTCACATCAGGAAGATACTGTTATCACAACATGCTCGGTTATCACAACCTCCCAGCACCTGTGCAGACTTCAGGGCCAGATCCTGCGTGACTCTGACCTCCACAAGCAAAATTAGAGGCACATCAGCACAACGGGTCCCTGTCAGACGCATGACCCAGCCAAGCTTGCTGAAGAGGCAATAAAAGCCAAGAACTGGTTACAATTCCCAAGCCTGCCATCAGCTGAGATAATGTTGCAGCTGGGAGTGCGTGTGCAGTTCACCATTCACGTATCAGCCACATCCCAGTGAGCCCAGAGCCAGCCCAGAGCCAGCCCAGCCCAGCCCAGGCCAGAAGGGGAGCGGGGCGAGCAGCCGGGCACAGCAGAGCGGCTCCAGCTCTCAGGCTCTCCCGAGGCACTCAGAAGCAGGGCTGCAAGGGCTCTCAGCTCCCAGCTCTCCCCCGGTTCAGTCCATCCATTACAGACAGCACATGGTGACGAGCTCGTTACAGCAGGACATCCTGGTGGGGTCCTGCTCCCCACGCCGGCGCAGGCAGCCCGCGGCCCTGGCCGGCAGCACCTTGGCGCTCACGGCACGGCCTGAGCGTGCCGGGTCAAGGGGAGGCAGAACCTGAGCCCCTCCAAAGCCAAGGGTGGCTGCTGGGCACCAGGAGCCCAGCAAGCTCCCCCAGTTGGGCTGCAGGAGGGCCAGCTGCACACCCTCAGCCCCGCTGCAGCGCGTCACAAAGCCCGCGGCACCTCGGGGAACCCCAGCGCGGCGTCAGCGCCCGGCATGGCCGAGCTGGGGGCAGGGGCCTCCCGTTTCCTGCCGGGATAAAGCCTGCCGGGGCTGGGGCTGGGGCTGGGGCTGGGGCTGGCGCGCAGCAGGAAGTGTCCTGCAGGATAAACTGAAGGAGACGCTGGGGA
>VZRR01000698.1:0-31416 GCA_013398015.1 Oreocharis arfaki | reverse complement strand
CCCATAACCCTCCCACCCCTGCAGCCCCCATCCCCAAGGCTGCTCTCCTCCCCCCCCTCCAGCACCCATTTCCCTCCCCCAAGGGCCCAGGGGGAGACCCTGGCTCGGGGGACCCCAAGGAGGGGCAGGGAGCCCCCCGGGGACACACCAGGGTGTGGACAGGGGGGGACATGACAGGGCCAGGGCCACCAAACCCAGCACCATAAAACCTCTTCCCTGTGCAAAGGAGGGGGGATTCCTACTCCAGCAGGGTCCCTCTTGCTCCCCTCCCACCCCGCAGCGCCCACGTTCCTTTTCGGGACAGCTCCAAAGTCGGATTTATGGGATAATCACCTCCACCTTGCTCCAACACCTTGGCCCATGTGTCCGCACCGTAACGAGGCTGCCACAGCTCCAATGACAACTTTAATCCGATAATATTTGCAAATAACAGACAAAACGGGAACGGGGCCTTGGCTCACACCTTGTACCTGCGTCCTCCGTAGGATCCGGCGCTGCCGGACCTGCCACAGCCCTGAACACCCCCACGGCCCCACGGGATCCCTTCCCACAACAGTATAAGCTCAAGGAAGAGACTTTTTTATATATAACATTAAAAAAAATTAACAGCAACTTGAAAAGATGGAATTTCCAAGGAATATGTACACAAGCGAGTGCTTCAGGCTGAGAAGAAAAACCTCCTGTGGCTTCGGCGCATGGAATTCATCATGTCTGTACCTTGGGAAAGAATCCACGGGTTCAAACTGCCCCAAAAAATCACCTCTTATGAACTTTAGAGCCCCTCAAATGCTGCTGCTTCACCCCCAAAGCCAGCCGGGACAAGGGAGGAGGGGGCTGGGCAAAGAGCAGCTGGAATTCTTCGCATAAAACATTGGAAATAAAACACTGGAAATCAAAACCGGTGGGGAGTTTTGGGGATGGAATTTGTTGCCCCCACCCTCTTCTCGCACCCCAAATTCCTGCAGACCCTGAAAAAATAAAACTGATGTGATCTGCAGTGTTCTCTTCCGCGGAAACAAAGGAAAAGGCTGGAAAGGGAAGAGGATCTCTATTAAAGAGATCCCTTGGCAGTGCCCAGTGTGGATCCGTCTGGAAGTGAGATACTATTTCCTGCTAAATATTAATGGGGAGAAAACTTTGCTGGGAGATGTTAGAAAAAAAAGGAAATTAAAAAATTAGTGCATTGCTGAAAAATGAGGAGAGAGGAGCAAGAAAAGCTCTTCCCATGGGAAATACGGCACCCACCCGCACCCCTGGTCAGCTCCGGCTGCCCCGAGCCAGGAACGCTCCCAGCAGCGTCGGACTGGAGGAAAACATTCTCCAGAGTCATTAAAATATCTCAAACTTCTAAAAAAACCCACAATTCCCAGAGCCCAGGTGGTTACTGGATGGTCTGAGGTGTGGAGGTGATGGCAGAGGGGTGCGGAGAGGGGGCGGCTCCCAGCCCCTGGGTGGGTTTGGGAGGCAGATCCCAGCTTCCATTTTGGGTTAAATAAATGAAGTTTTGTTGTCTGAAAGCGCTAGACATTCCTCACCAAGTCACAATCCCTGTACTTCCATGCTGGACTGAAAGAGTGAGAGTGGATCAGAGACGGGATTATCCTAAAGAGCTCCTGGAGAATGAGCAGGATGGTCTGGATCTACTGGATCTCAACCCCTCTGCGGCCGGGCCGGGGGCACACGGGGCCATCCCTCATCCCAAACACTCCAACTGCTGCTCCACTTCCCAACCTTCCTGTTCCTTATTAAATAAACCCGGGAACGTCGTCCTGAAGCCGGATGTCCTTCAGTGCAATCTGCTTTGACATAAGGCATTTGTTTTGATTTTTGGGGAGCAAACATCTCACGATGGATTTTTGCCTTCTGGAAGAGTCAAAAAGTACTGCATCCACCTGCTTTTATTCTTTTAATGCCCTACCATGTGACAAATCCTCTTCTCTTCTGGTCGCTCCTCTTGGAAAACCATCAGTGGCCAAGTAAACCAGTCCCTGGGAAGGAGAGATAGCACCAGGAGATGAGGAGGGGAATGGGATGGGGGTGGGATTCATGTGAGGGGATACAAAGGGGGGAAAACGCCTGGACTCACCTTTGAATCCTTCTTCGGGCATACAGACTGGGATGGAGAGGGAAGGGAGGCGTTAGAAGTCGCTCTGAGCGTCCTGCAGCCGCTGACGCGGGAGCGCCACGATCCCATCCCCATTTTCCACCTTCCCAAGCCAAACCCTCGGGCAGCAGCCCCGGCCCAGCCCCTCCCCACCCCTCTCACCTTGCATGACGTCGTCCATGGCCGCATAATCCGCGATGGGCTCGTCGGCCTGCAACAGGCACCGAGCAGGGAATTAACGGGGAGTTAACGAGCACACGGACCCGCGGGATGCTGCCCACCACAGCAGCAGGGAACGGGGCTCGGGAACTCGATGGGAGGACTCACTCCCTGATTTAGTCGTGTTTTGGGTTGGTACCCACAGAGCTCAGCAGCCAAATCAGCCACAAAGGGCTCTTGGAAATAAAAAACCAGAGCTTTTCTCCTCCACAACAAAGATAAAAAGGATTTACCTCCTCCAAAACAAATAAAATTAAGGCTTTTCCCCCTCCAAAACAAAACAAAAGGATAGTCCTCCTCCAAAACAAAAAACTAAGGATTTTCCTCCAAAAAAAAAACCAAAAAAACCACCCCAAAACAAAAAAAAAACCCCAACACCTGAGGATATTCCTCATCTGAAACAAATTAGGGATTTTCCTCCTCAAAAAAAAAAAAAAAGATTTTTGTCCCCAACACAAAAACATTAAGAATTTTCTTCCTCCAAAACAAAAAATTAAGGATTTTCCTCCAAAAAAAAAAAAAAAAACCAACAAAAACCCAAAACAAAAAAAATACCCAAACCCAAACACCTGAGGATATTCCTCCTCCAAAACAAATTAAGGATTTTCCTCCTCCAAAACAAAAAACAATGAGAATTTTTGTCCCCAACACGAAAACATTATGAATTTTCTTCCTCCAAAACAAAACCCCAAGAAGTATTTTCCTCCTCCAAAACAGAAGTGACAAGGATTTTCCTCCCCAAAAAAACTTGAGGATTTTCCTCCTCCAAACAAACAAACAACTAATGATTTTCCTCCTCCAAAACAAAAAACAATAAGGATTTTCCTCCCTTAAACAAAAAAATTACGGATTTTCCTTCCCTAAAACAAAAAAGGATTTTTCTCTTCCAAGGAGCTCCTCGAGGAGCTCATTCCATCTGTCCCCATTTCCACACACAACCCCACATGCTCCTCGCGGCCCTCGCCGATCCCAGGGCGTTCCCGAATCCCACCCCGCCGTTACCTTGAGCAGGATGACGGACTCGGGGATGACCCCGAGGCTGCCCAGCGTGGCCGTGTCGTCGCTCAGGATCTTCCCGTCCAGGGACAGGTTCTGGTCGAAGGGGGCCACGGAGAAGGCGTGCATGATCTGGGGGCACACGGACACCTCGTCCCGGGATCACGGCGCTTCCCGCCCCAGCAAACCCCATCTCCCATCCCCACCTCCTGGGGGGCGGGTCACACCCTCCCCCGGCACCCCCACACTCCTCATTTTGTGTTTTCTTCCTCACTCCTGGCAGCAGAGCCGGCCTCACCTGGATTTTCAGCTCTTTCAGGGTCTGGTTGGCCGACACCAGCAGCGCTTTCTCCCCCCGGACCTTCCGGTGCCGCGTGCTCCTCCTGATTCCCTGTTTTTGGTAAGTGATGTAGCTCTGGTGGGAGAGCTTCTGGCGTTTCGTGCCGCCGTTGGCCTGGAGATGCGGGAAAAACGAGGAGACCGAGTTGTTCAGGGATAAGCACAACTTTCCCAGGTCCCAGAGAGGGTTTTGGGCAAGTTAGTTGTGCGAGGGAAGGCAGGAAGCGATGGAAAACCCCTTGGAAAGCCAATTGAAGCATGCAAGCGTGGAGGCAACTGAAGGATTTGCCTTCAAACCTCAGCTCCTAGTCCTAATGCCAGCGTGGGGCAGATTCCCACATGCACATGAATCCCTACCCATATTTAAGTTCTCCAAAACCCAGCACTGTGTGGTTTGACCATTCAAATGACAATTTAAGACTCTTCCGCTGCCAGTGGGATGCAGAGGAGGAGGGTGGTCATCCCATCATGCTGACTCAAGAGGACGACGATACAAAAATCAAGGAACTTGATGGGATTTTTCATCTCTACCTGGTTAAAATCGGGGTCTTGCTCCCCCTCTGGCTTGTTTTCCTCCCTCTCCTCTTCAGCTTCCGAGCTGCTCACGTTCAGCTCCGGAGCCGCGTCCTTCATTACCTGGAGTCATAAAAATCATTCTCCGTAACCAACAGCATCTCCCCGGCCTGTCCCAGCATGGCAAACAGCTCCCGGAGACCTCTGGGTGCCAGCTCCATCCAGAGAGCCCAGGAATAACCCCAGGAGCTGCTCCGTGGGCTCTGCAAAGGCTCCTCCACCCTTCCCAGCTGTGCGGAACCTCTGTGGGATCCAGGTCAGGAATCCCCCTCTGTGCAGCTGCAGGTGCTTCCTGCCCTCCTCTCCAGGCAACGGGAAAATCTCCTGAGCCCTGGACTGATTCCTTTCCCTTCAGCTGCTTCATCCAAGGCTATTACAAAAGCCTCAACATGGAGAAAGTATTTTCCGTGTATTAAGACATTTCTCCGTCCCTGCAGCGAGCCTGGCAGGACACTCAGCACCATCCCTCATGGGGCTGGAGGCTCTAAGTAAATGAAATCTAAATAATTTACACAAATACAAAAATAAAAAGGTTGTTTAGGTCGCTGACAGTCACTCCAGGCACAGATTTGCCTGGCTGTGAATTCCCAGCTGTGCTGTGGCTTGAACTGGGCTTTGCAGGAGCCCAGGATGCCAAGAGCTCTCTTCTCCATCACGTATTTACAATTAATGATGCAATTCCAGCTCCCAAACGCTCCCCAGAGCCCTCTGAACTCCAGCAGTGCCACCCTACAATGATTTTATCCGGATGAGGCTTCCCTCTGCAGCATCATCCCCCCAAGGAGGAACCAGGTGGTGCAGAGGAGGGAGGAAAGGGGTGAGGGGCTGAGAAACACTCCCTGGTTTTGCAAAGCCCAGCAGGAAGGGCACAGTGGCTCCCAGTGCTGCCGACAGTGATCCTGGCCAGCATTCCTGCTGCTTCTCATCCTGCCGAGACTGCCCTGCTACTGGGGGATCTCGTGGGCACGTTCTCGCCCCCTCTCTCCAGCTCCAGCTGCTCCACAAAGAATAGCTCCCTGTTTTTTTGCCAGCCCCACGTGTGAGCACAGCCCTGTCCAGTGCCAGAAAAACACAACACCCAACCCTCTCCTGCACCAGAGCCAAGAGGGATTCAGGCTGGGGATTCAGGCTGAAAGCCCGTGGCTGATGGCTCCAGACGGTGCTGCGTGATCCACATCTCACAACCAAGGCAGGAACCCATCCAGCCTCCAGCTCCCTGTGGTTCCCCGGGCTCCAGCGCCTCCCTGGGACAGGCAGGAAGGTGGACATGAAGGAAAGGCCAAAAAAACCCACCCCACACTGCAAAGGTGCAGGGATCATCTTCATCCAAGCTCGCCCACCCTAAGAGGGAGCCCTAAAGGGGGAGGTTTACCAGAACCAGCTTTTGGGTACTTGGAAAACCAGTTCTAGAGCTGATCCTGATATTTAAGATCAGTAAAAACAAAATTCACAGCTTCAGGGGATCCTGAAAACCACCTCCAAGTTCACTGTCTCACCAGCACTGAGGGGAAGAGCTCATTTCTATCCAGCAATAAAAATGTCACTTGAGCAAGAAGAAAGGAAATGACAAACACTGGAGGGGGAGGAGAGCAGGTAGAGTCTGGGATCACAGCTAAGACAGAGAAAACAGCTGGGAGCATCCTTGAAAACACAAAGGATTTGGATTGGCAAAAGAAAGCCTCGAGGAGATGGAATTTTCAGAGCCAGAATGCCCCAATTTGCTGGTTTTGCCAAAGCTGCAGAGCAGGGGATTTCTGCCCTCACCACCACCACAGACCAGCAGGATCCCCACCAGTCCTGGGGCCGTGGGAGCTGTGACAGCCCCCTTGGGGCATTCCTGGGGCACCTGGAGCCAGGCTGAGCAGGGACAGGGGAGAGTCCGCACCTTTTTGTTATCCACCACTTTGTGGATGTAGATGGTGGCCTGGGTGTACTCGCGCAGGTCCCGCTGCTGCTGGCACAGGAGCCCTTCCCGGCACTCGGGGCACAGTTCTGGGGAAACACCATGGGAAAAAGCATTTCACTGCTCCAGCTCCTCAGAGGCCCCAGTGCAGGGCCTCTCACTGCTAATCCAGAGCGAACCACATCAAATCCCAGAGTGGTTTGGGCTGGAAGAGACCTTTAGGATCTCATCCCATCCCCTGCCATGGGAAGGGACACCTTCCACTATCCCAGGGTGCTCCAGGCCTTCAACACCTTTAGGGATCCAGGGGCAGCCACAGCTTCTCTGGGCACTCTGTGCCAGGGCCTCACCATCCTCACAGACAAGAATTTCTCCCCAGTATCCCATCCATCCCTGCCCTCTGGCAGTGGGAAGCCACTTTCCCTGTCTCTCCATCCCTTGCCCCCAGTCCCTCTCCAGCTCTCCTGGAGCCCCTTTAGGCCCTGCAAGGGGCTCTGAGCTCTCCCTGGAGCCTTCTCCAGGTGAGCACCCCCAGCCCCCCCAGCCTGGCTCCAGAGCAGAGGGGCTCCAGCCCTTGAAGCATCTCTGTGGCCTCCTCTGGACTCGCTCCAGCAGCTGCACATCCTTCCTGTGCTGGAGACTCCGGAGCTGGACACAGCATTGCAGGATGTGCCAAGCTCCGTGCTTCCCACTGATCCCCTCAGACTGAAGTTTTGACCCCCAGGAGCAGAGGGCACTCACGCGGCTCGGAGGCGTAGTGGGCACTCTCGGGGTCGGCCCCGGCTGCCTGTGTCCGGGTGATTTTGATGACGTGATCCACGACAAAGAGTTTTTGGATCCTCTCCCACTCGCTGGGCCATATCAGAGCTATACTGTGCAAAGGAACAGGCAGGTGCTTTATGACATGGAAAAGCTGAGCCCTAAGCTCCCAAGAACCCTCCCTCTTTGGCTTGTTGGTCTGTCAACAAAAGAAAAACTGCAAAATCCATCCAAAACCCAGCTACACGGGAGGGCCTGTACCCCCAGATAACAGCAGCCTGTGATTAGTGACGCTGTTGTGCTCCCGTCGTGCCGGAGGGAGGGATGGAGGAGGAAAGGAGTGGAAGATTTCCTACTTTTAGTGCTGCATCACTGCAGAAGCAAGGCTGTGGAGCATGAAGTCCAGCCCTGCAGCCAGCGCTCCAGGGGGGAAGGCTCACGGAAAGCAAATTGTAAGGGAGCAGGATGTTTCTGCATCCGGGCCAGATCCAGGGTGGTTATTGTCAGGAACAAACCAAGCTGAAGGAAGCTCTTTTTTCCTGACCCAGCATCCTTGGACAGTTTAAGTCTTGCCTTGCAGGAAGGCTGAAGTGGCTCTGAGAAAGCCTTGGTGTTAATTTTGAGGGGAAGGATTCACTCCTCATCTTGCTGCGGCTCAGCAGCAAGAGCATTCCTTTGGGAATGTTCTCCCGAGGCTCCTGGCAAGAGGAAAGTGTGTGAAGGGAAGAAACTCACTGTTTGGAGTCTTCTTTGGTCATGGAAGCAAAGGTGAACATGAGCCCCCCGTGGGGACAGAGCAGGACACTGTTTGCTATGGAGGACACGGGGCTGCAGCGCGTCGGCCTCCTGCAAAAGGGCAGAGGTTTGGAAGGCTGGACCAGGTTATCCCACCAAAACCCCCACAGCTCTTCAGGAAGCCAGGAAGAAATCACAGGTGAGTATTTACACATGGCATTCCAGCAAGGAATAGTAACTACTAGTGATGAGGAAATCAGATCTGCGTTCCTCTGCGGTGCAGAGTGACTCTGTCCAGCAGAGATTTCCATCTCCAGCCCGAGCGGTGACCTTTGGGACACAGCTCCAGACAGATGAAAAAACTAATCAGGTTACCAGCTAATCCGACCATCTGGTTAACACACAGCAAACAAGGAAATTCAGTGTCTTACAATTGATACAAGTCCTGCAAAAACCAGCTCCATTGCTTCCACGAGCTCACTGTGCTGGCAGTTGGAAGCAAAATATTATCTACAAAATACTATCTAAAACAGCCCCCAAAATAAGGGATAAAAAGCACCAAAACCCTCCAGCCAAGTTACCTGACAAATTTCCTCCATTCTTCTACAAAGAACTGTGAAACAATATACAGCTCATCCGTCTCCTGGGGAAAAAGAGGAGGAGAAAGGATCTTTTTAATGAATCCAACAATGACTGTTCGGTTTTTCGGCAGTGCTCGCTCTGAGACCTCGGTGCTGCTTTACCATGACAACTCCATCCAGGTGGGCTGTGAAAGCCAAGGAAAATAATTTGGGATCAGGTACTAAGCACTACCATTGCTAATCTTGTGTTTATTATGAAGTTACTTGAGCTTTTGATCCAATTACCTTTAATTCCCAGTGGGAAAGGGCATTTCCCTAGAGCAGCAAGGACTCCCCAGCACTGTTTCTCCTGCTGGGTACTTGGGTCTGACGCTGGTGAGTCCCTGCACTCCCACAGGTGTGGGGTGAGACTGCCCCAACACCCCTAAATTGCTTCCAACATCAAAATCCACAAGTTTTTCCTTTTGGCAGCAGCAGGGATACAAAACCACAGCTGTGCCCCAAATGAGGCAGTGTTTTTGGAACAATCTGTGTTTTTTTGTCCCAATCTTCCTTTAAATTGTTTGCTCCTGGATAAGAAACCACCCAGACCTCGAGAGCTGGGTGACAAAATGACTTCCATGCTTTCCTGCATCCTCACCCCTTTCCCTAAGACAGATTTAAGGGCTTGCTCCATCTTTCTACAGGAAAACTCAGCACACCTGAGATATATATATATATATATATATATATATATATATGTATGTATATATATACACACACACTTAAAAATTTCCCTTCATCTCTTGATTTCTGCTTGTTTTTTACTCTGCTTGTTTTCCTCCCCAAACCTCAACTGCTTCGGATCAGGAAAACTCCGAAGGCTTGAGGGGAAGATCCTCAGCTCTCTTCTATGAGGCTCCCTTGGGAAATTAAAAGGGAAAGGAAGATAAAAACAAAAGAAGGATGAAGCCCTGCTGGTGGAGACCCTCCTATTTCTGACCCACAGGGACGAGCTCCAACTTTGCATTCCCCAGGTCCAAAAGGAAAACCAACCAGATACACCCTTAACCACCACTGGCAGGACCTGGAGCTCTCCAGCTCAGCACAAAAGGAAAACTCCTTTTAAGCCCTTTTGGGTCTCCTTGGTTCCGAGCCATGGATCTATGTTGCCTCAGTGTTTATTCCCAGCTGGAGCAGCGAGGGATGGAGGCAGACACCTGCCAAAGCACCTTGGCAGGATTGTAGAGTCAATCATTAATCAGCACCATGAGACTCCCAGGAGCCAAGGACTGCAGCCAGCAGCTCGTTCTGGGCACCTCAAATCCCCAGGAATTCCTGGAGAAGCTGCTAGGAGAGGGTTTGCACAGCCATCGCTGTTGTTTGGAGGGCTTCAGCATTTTGGGAAGCTCCCTGAGCTTTTGGGACACAGGACGATGCTGGAGCACACCTGAATTTTGCCCATGCAGCAGCAAAAGGTGGTGGCGGGACAAAATTCAGGTGTGTCCCAGCATCCTCCCGCACGGGAAGGCAGATGGGGAGCGGTGGGAAGCGGCTGCGCCGCTTCCGCCCTTCCAGGGACGGATACAGCCATGACAGCACCATTGTCACTGTTATCTCGCTGACTCCGGGCCAGCCACAGCTCCTTTGGCACACCAGCCATTCCCGTGGCTCTTCAGGGCTCCGTGCCAGCACAGCTAATCCAGGGAAATCACACCCCAGCACAACCCACGTGAGAGCTCTGCTGGCACGGGCTGAGCCAACGCTGATGGAGTGGTTTGCCTTGGGATCTCCTTCCACTCCTGCCATGGCCACGGACACCTCCCACTACCCCAGGTGTGCCAAGCCCCATCCAGCCTGGCCTTGGACGCTCCCAGGGATGGGCCAGCCACGGCTCCTCTGGGCAGGAGAGGGATTAAAGCCAATAAAAACCTCTCCCGAGCCTGGCTGCATTCTCTGACCCTCCTCCTTCCCTACCTGAGGCCAGCTGCCCAGGCAAGGTCTGCATTTATCATGGAACAGGTTCTGGAGGGAAGTCTTCTGCTCGCTGGCCATCATCTTATGCAGAGCTTCATTTTCCTCCCCTTCACGCTCCAAAATCTGCAGGAAACAGTTAATTACACCCCAGCCCCCATTCCCAGCTGCTCCTAAAGGTGACTTTATTCTCCTCCACAGCACAGGGTTGTGTTAAAAAGGAAAACCAGAAATACAACCAGTATTTACAGTCAACAGAAGGGGAGTATTCGGCAAATACCTTGCACTGGGAACAGCACTCTTTGTTATTTGGGAATTCGGGGGCTTTTGGAAAATATTGCTTGAGTTTCTCCCAGGCTTCCTTGGAAACCACCCTCCGCTCATTTTCGGAGATGCACAGGTCACCTGCAGGGAGAGAATCAAGGGAAAGGCTTTGATCACAACATGCTCAGGGATGTTTTGCAGCCCTTGATTGAAGAGATTACAAGGAATAAACGTGGGGAAGAAATCCACACATTCATCAGTCAACACCGCGTCAGCAAAAACCAGCAAAGTCACCTTCAACTCCTTCCTTGCTTCCTTTAGACTAATAATAATAATAATAATAATAATAATAATAATACTACCTTAATTCCTAAAAATACCCTTTAGATTTCCAAGATCATGGCCTAAGCAGCTGATCAAACACAGGTAGGGATGCTGGGAAAAGCCAGAGGGCACAGGGCTACTGGTTTCTGACCCTGGCTATCCACAGCTACATCCTCACAGTGACTCCATTTGCTGATAACCCTGTGTCCCATGAAGCCAGGTGCTTTCCACATCTCTGAAAACCCCAAATTCCCACTGTGGAATCTCAATACAGGTTCATGTGCCCTATCCAAGCACCTGAAAATGTGGAAAGGGCAGATTTTGCACCCTAAATCTGCTCTGGGGGATAACTGGATGTGAAAAGACCAAGCAAGATTTACCAGCTACCCCCCAGAACACTTATTTATCAATCAGGATTATTTACCCTGATATCAGGATTATCTACCCTGATGCTCAGGCAGCTCTAAGACCCCAGCAAGGGTTTTTCAGGAGCCATTTGTGTCTGTGGTCTCAGGGACGGAAGCAGGAGGCACACTCAACACTGGGACACCATGTGCCGGCTGGATAAACACGGCCTGGGAAAAGGGGAGAAGGCTCTGGGATCCAGCAGCTGCCCACTCGCAGGGCTGATGATGGCCAGGGGGAAAACACGACCACATCTGCCTCCGAGACAGCAGCTGGAAGGCCCCGTGCAGGCACAGGGAGAAACACGAGGCGCGGCTGTTGCGACACCGGGATGAGAACTGGATCTGGGAATATCCGTGCCTCGGTGGGATTGCACCAGCAAGAGGGAAGGAAAACAGCAACTGCGCTGTCCAAAGGGCACAGTCCCTTATTATCTGCTTTTCTATAGCCTGGAGAGCTGCAGAGAGGAGAGGCAGAGAAACTCCTTCCTCCCCACCCTCCGGCAGCTCTTTAACATGACAAGCAGCTCCTCAGGCCTACGGACTCGCTCCAGCCGAGCCTGGAATTTGGCCAGCCCCGAAGAGGAAAAAATAGCAATGCTCCCCTCCTGCTTTTCCTCTAATAAACAAAGGTCAGGCCTCGCTGCAGCACTTGGCCACTTGAGCTCCATCCAACGAGGCTGAGTGGCTCCGGAGGCTGGCCCAGGATGCTGCCCAGAGCCAGTGAGGATGGGGAAAAAAAGGAGCTTTTCCAAAAAGTGCCTTGACACCACATGATTAATGAAAATAGATTAATAGGGTGAGCGAAAGGGGTGGAAAAATCAGCTCTGCGTGTGCAGGGAGCAAGTGTTTTGCCATCTGGAAGATGATCCCAAGCACTGCTGACCCTGCTTCCCACTCCCACCATCCAGGGACATGTTTTGGGTATGGACATCAAAGAAGGCTTAACTTGGTATCTGGAAAAAATTATTCACTGTGCTCAGGCAGCTACTGGAGAGTGAGGAATTGCAGCAAGGATGCAAAGGGAGCCGTGAAGGGAACACCCGGGTGGCATTCCTGGAGGCCAGCCAGCCCTCCCAGATCCAGCACTGTCTTTTCCAGAGCCTACCATGGAGGCAGGAACCTCCTCCACCGCAAAATTAAGGCCGTAGGAACAAGACTACAGATTTGCTGATCCACTCCAGAGGGAATTTTTCAAGGTGGAAAGGTTGTTTTCCATGAATAATCAGAGGTTAACTCAAGACAACAAAACCTGGCCTGCCAGCAGCCCACTTATTTAGGGGGGTATTATAAATTATTTAGTATTATTTATTCTGCTATGACCCCAAGCCACAGATCAACCAGCAATTTAACACCATACATTTTCCAAAGGCCTATTGGCCTGTTTTTTATCGTGTCTGGCTCCATAAATGTTCCATCCCCACGCTCCATGCCTTTATTGAACAGCAGCAGCCTCGAGGCAATGGGAAATGCAGCGTTCAAGGCTCTGAGTAACAGCTAAAATCGTGACAAAGTGCTTAAACACTCTGCTTGGAAATGAGATTTCTCAAACCTTACTCCAGGTTCTTGATTAGCCCTGATGACAGGAGGTGTGTGGCTAATTTATGCTATTTTTCCTTCTGTTTAGAGATAAGATGGAGCATCCCTACAAACAGGAGCTTAAGTAAAACGGGGTTTTATGGCTGGGAACACAAGCTTTAAAAAGCAAGATTTAAACAACAGGGTAGCCAAGGATGCAGCTAATGAGGCATCACTTGCAAAACAACTGATATGAGGTCGAAACCTTACGTAAACAGACACTGAAGCACAGCAGGTTGGGAAATCGATATCCGGGAGCGGTCCTGGCCCAGGTGCTGGGGGAGTGCTCCTGTTTTAATGTAAACCAGGATATTAAATGGATACTCCCAGCTCCCACCTGGACTGATTTACACCACCTCTTTCTCCCTTACTGCTTTTAGAGCTTCCAAATGGCTGCAGAGCTTTGGTGCTGCCCATGCAGGAAGGGAAGCTCAGCACCTGGCAGCTCTGCTTGGCCGAGTCCTTACAGAGTCTGCCTGCAAGTACAACTTCCGAGCGCAAGAAACACCAGGAAAATGAGAATTGAACACATTTCTGCAGTGACTCCTCAAGCTGGCCACAGTTGGAGCAAAGGCTACAAGGTTAATGTGTGCAGCAGTGGGCAACAAGGGAGATATTCAGCTCCATCCCCCGGAGAGACTCACCATGTGGGCAAACGATGTCTTCATTAAAATTTAACTCCTCTTCCTCCTCCCTCTTCTCTTCATTTGATTCATCTAATTAAAAAAAAAAAAAAACCAAGAAGATTTAACAGAGTTCCTCTCCCAAAGAAAAAAATCTTACAGGGAAAGGAGCACGATCGCCTTTTAAATTACAGCAAACGCCTTCACCCAAGGGAAAATTTGGAAGGAAATTTGTTATTCTCCGATGTCTTGGCCTCTGGGCAGGCGGGATTACAGCCTCCAGGCCACGTAGGAGGGCTTTGAAGTGCATGGAGCACAAGCCAGGCCTTTGTGAGATTACAAAGGATGCATTTGTTAGGGCTGGAACACTGCAGGGGTTCCCTGCTCCCAGACATCTCCGAGTTTAACCTAAACACAAGCCTAGGTAAGAGCAAAGGGAGCAGAATTCCTGGCAAAATCCCTGATCTAAACCAGATGCTGCCTGACAAAGGAGGGGGAGCCTGCCGGGGGGTTGACAAGCCCTAAATCAATCTCCAAATAAGTTAAAATCAAGCGTTGGCCACTGAATGGAGCATCATCAAGACAATGACGTGTCAGCAAGAGCCTCTTAACGAGCTGCCTAACGAGCGACTCTGCTCGTGAGTAATTCAAATGCACCACTGGGAGTTGCAACCTGTTGTGAACCCGTCACCCCCGAGGAACGAGGAGTGGTAACTCAGAAATACCCTGTTCTTCACGAGTGCTCCCCCTTACCAGAGGGGCTGAGGTGCCCTCCAGCCTTCCAGACCAAGATCAATGCCCTGAGCCATCGTTCCCACTTTCATTCCAACACATGAATGTTCTTACCCAGTCCAAAAAAGCTCAATAAAATATATTTTTCAAACATTTAAAGAGCAGAAGGCAAATAAAACCTCCATCTATTCTCACGATATGGGCACAGAATGCAGTGCCATCCATGATTTTTGTTCCCAGGCTGTTTTCCCAGTGCTGCTGCATCAGCTGTGCTGCTTTATCCCTCAACCTTCACAATAAACATCTTCATCCTCCCTTCCCCAAGGTAATTTTCACGTTTCTTCATTCCCTGTGCTCTCTCATTCAGAGAAAAGTGGATGAAAAGATCATGTGTCTGGGGCGGTAATTTCACACAGCTTTGTAAAACCACTTATCACCTCATTTCCCTCTCCCGCATGAAGATCACCCCGCAGTTTTCAAGCTTAGCAAAGAAAAAGGTCCTTAAATGAAGGACTTTTTTATTTGATTTATTATCCTTTCCTCCCTACTCATACAAGGGGAACAAAACAGCTACAAAAACCCCTGACGTGTCTTTTGTTAGGAGGGAACAGGAAGAGCTGGTGGGTCTCTACAGCAGCAGAAATTAGGAGGAAATCACGAGTAAATACCTTTGTTTTGTGCATTTCCATTCATTTTCCCATTACTGTGCTCTGCATCTTCATCCTGCTCGTTTAATTGCTCCAGAGCCAGCTGACGCCAGCTCCTCAAGGACGCTTTTCCAACCCAAAACCCGTCGTTCCTGCAGGGAGACAACAGCACTGGTACCCCAAAATCACAGCTCCCTTCCTCAGAGCCCGAACAGGGAAATCTTTAGGAAAAAGCTGTTTAAACACTTCTAAAAAGCATCTTTGCAGCATTTGGGACTTCCATACCCCTTGACTGTCATCTTCAGCAGGTTGGTCACGGTTTTGTAGTCCTCGTTCAGCTGGTTCTTCAGCCGCAGGATCCGACACCTTTCCACCACACAGTCCTTGCAAAGTGCTTTGACTGGCGTGGGGGGAAAACAAACACAGATTTTTACACTATTTATTGCATAATTTATTGCACAGGTAGTTTCCTGCTGGTTTGAAGGCCCTCAGACCGGTGGGTACCAGCTATCCTGCCTCAGGATGGGTGATTTCACGTGTAAATGAGGAAATCCTGGGGGTTACAGCCACATCAGGCCACGTTTGAAGCTTAAAGAAGCATGAAATACTTCAAATGAGGTGTGATCTGTTCCACCGCTTCACAGCTCTGCTCTCACAGCTCCTGCTCTCCACAGCCTACAGTCTCAGGGAGCCAGGGCAGCCCAGCACCCAGCAACGGGAGGCAGGAAATGCCAGGAAAACACCTGTACTGTGGCACTTTGCCCATTCAACACAGAAAAAACACCCTCCTGCAAGGCTGCACTGGACCAAAGGAGTGGAAATCCTTCAGCTGGGCATGTATTTTATAGATTTTCATCCTGGAGCAAGAGAAGGGAAGTGGCGTGTCCATCCATCCTTTCACCCATCCCTCCCTCCCTGCCAGCCATACTCAACCCACAACCCTTCAGGCAATCTTCCACTTCACTAATAAACCTTGCCCTGTTTCTCCCCACAAAGCCTGCCTGCGTCACAAGCAGTTTCTTCCCTACAAGCTCCCAGTAGGAGCTGAGCTAATTTGGTCTCAGTGGGAGTTACTGAGCAACTTCCTAAAAGGAACGAACCCTGGGGCTCGGCGAGGGGATGTCCAAAGCCTGGAGGAGCTGGGCTGACCCCGAAAAGCAGAATGTGTGGTAGATGCTTCACCAGGAGCACGCTAACAGGTAAGTGCTCCCTCGGATAAGGTGACAGACAGGAAGGGATATTTCTGGCCTGAATACTCCATGAGACCTAGCCCACACAGGAGCTGTGGGTGCTGCAGGCACAGAAAATAATTGTCAAGAGTTTGGAGTGTTGCATGTGCAAGTTTTATTTTGTAGAATCGCCTTCAAACCTTCCAAATATTATGTTTCCTAAGCCAAGTGCCCCATTCCTCCACAGCAATTCCTCCAGGCACAGCCCTTCCCTGAGCAGAGCCCGGGGCCAAAGGAGACCCTGCAATCACCCTAAATGGGTTTGGGAAATGGTAACAGAATTAAGTGGTACCAAAAAAATCCCCTGAAAATAAGGCAGCACTAAAGCCATGCACTGAAATAAAGTTATGATGATAAAGGATGGCTCAAAACAGGGCTGGGAGCAGAACAAGGCTCCAAACAACATCCCAGGAGGTGACTTGGAGAGGATGTTACCGTTGAGCCGGGGCCCTCCTCCGTATCGCCGGTAGAAGAAGTCGGCCACGTATTCTGATATCCTCTTCATCAAGGATATTTTATCAGGATGGAGTTTGCCGTGGGAGCACAGGCAGGCTGTGTTATCAATAGGTTTGGGAGGAGTGGACTCATCCAGCCACTTCTGCAGCCATTCCAGAGAGATGAAGTCGTAGGGGGAACCTGAGAGGGGAGAAACCGCAAAGAGAAACAAGACCACACATGTCAGCTCCAACGCCAGGTGGTATTTTATAATTACTCTTAAAAAACGAGCAGGCAATCACTGTTGATTAAATCTATGAGGTACAAGTTTCCAAAGGTCTGATCCAGCTTCTCCCACCCCATTCTGATCTCAGTGTCACAGATTCAGAAAACAGGAGTTACGCGAGATTAAGATGTGCAAATCATTCTGGATTCAGCAATCAATATGCAACAGCTCCAAGGAGGAATGGTAGTGCTTTCAAACCTTTTGGGGATTACTGGAGAGCAGTCGAGGAAAGGGGAAGGTTTTCCTATCATCCATCAAGGGACTGATACAATATTTAAATCATGATCATACATTACAGGCTTTTTCTACAACAGAGAGAGTTCATCGGGGTAATTCGAAAATTAAAGGCAACAACAGCAGAGAGGAAGTCAGTGTTCCCCCTGTCCTTTCAGCACCCAAAATTTCAGTGTCTCTTACAATTTCAGGTGAGGAAATCTTAAAATTTACAGTGCAAATGGAAACTTGCTTTGGTTTTTGCTGAAGCAGAGCAGCAGGCTTGCCCTTGTTTGCCGAAAGACAAGCACAAAGCCGAGGTTCAGGAGCAGGCCACTGCTTGCATGAGCAGGGAAATAGTTTGGGGTGAAACCCCTGTACCTCAATACTGAGGCACAGTACGACTACACGACTCTTCTGCGGGATGACTGGGAAATCAGGAGGAAATTAGGAAGAATTAAAACCCATTCTGTGTTGCCACGACGGCAGCTCTGAAACCGCGGGGAAACGCACCCGTCGGTGACATTTATAACTGAGCACAAATCCTTCATCTTTCCTAGAAAGGAGCAACAGAGAAGCAAGAGGAAAACACAGAAGACAGGAAAACACTGAGTCTCCAGCTTGCACTGGAGCTCTGTAAAGCCTCTTTTCCTCCACAGCCTCAATCCACGGTGTTTTCATCTTACGCAACGCCCTCCGCAGCCGTGACCTCCAGAGAATTGCATCGCTGTCAGAACTGGTTTGCTAGTTTGGGATGAAACTGCCTCCCCCAGAAAGGAGGGTTTTCTGGGGCAGGCTCCACAAAGCTGGCAGAAAACGTGTCTGCACAGCTGCAGAGAGAGCCCCAAGCTCCAGAGAGACAGGACCCGGAGCAGCGCTGGAATGACGCTGCCTCCAGCTGTGCTGGAAGTGCTGTGCCCATAAAGTGCCAGCAGCAGGCAGAGGGTGCCTCAGGGCAAAGTTTTAGGTCCTGTCATCTCTGAATTGGGGCAGAAGAGCTTCACCTGCATTTCTAAAAACTATCTTTTTGAGATTTATTCCTCTTTCACATCAGAACTGCCAAGAGCAAACTCTTCTGTTCCTGCTGAGGAAAACCACACTGGAGCTGTGCTGCTGCTCCTTCTCACGGGTGACTCAGGGCAGGTTCATCCCTCCAGCACAGCCCTGATCTCACAGTGACATTTGAGCGCTGCTCAGGCTCGTGAGGAGCTGTGACACCTTCCTGCTCCAAGTTAAGCACCTGCATTCCTAAATTGGAGAGGAAGATGTTTACAGGAACAGGAGTTTGCTGTTGGGCTACTCTAATCTCACGGTGGACTCTGAGCATGCAATAATAAAAGCTAAACAGCAAATTCTCTAACAGGCCACACAATCACACCCACTTCAAGTCTTCAATTATAATTATCCTGGAGCTTTTAGGAGAGGCACATAGTGGAGACGAATTTCCTGGGCTGGATGGATAGAGCAAGTTTTGAGGGAAATGGGTGAGAAAAACAAGGTGGGAAATAAAACTCCTTGTGCTGAGGCAACAAGACACATGGAGCGGGAGGAAAAGCTCAACCCCAGTCTCCCTACAAAGCTGAGACACGGAGCAGCAAAGCACTGGCAGGGATGGATCCAGTCATTTTCTGCTGCAGGTCAGGCATTCTCTTAGCCCGTTACCTGCTGATGGATCGGGCTCACCAGCTCCCAAACCTGCTGTGAGCGGGCAATTTGGGAGCAGGCAGTTATTCCGCCTCGATGCTCCTAACAAGCCGAGCTGCTCACCAAGCAGAAGAAAAGAGTCACAAAGCATGAGGCTGACGGATGGGGAAGGAGCAGGAGGGAATTAGCGATGCCAGAGGCCACGAGAATGAGCAAAGAAAGGAGAAAAATAGGTTAAGGCAGGAAAAGAAGCAAGGGAAAACAAATGTAAGCATGCATGAAGCTCTCCCCTTCCAGAGGGCTGCGGGAATGCCTTCCAGCAAGGCCACGGGACTCAGGGGTCAGTCACAAATCATTCCTAAGCTTAACAGCTCTACTACAGCAATACTCCACAATGTCTTACAGACCAGCTTCGGCGGGTAACCTTTGGTAGAGCTCCTTCACCTCCTCGTGTTTGATCTTGCCTCTGGCCACGCTCTGCTTGCGCATCTCGGCCATTTCGTTGCACCACTCCTCAAATTTGCAGTTATCCCGCTCTACCAGCTCCTGCAGAAAAGCTGGGAAAGAAAAAGAAACCCCAGGAATTGAAGGGAAAATGCCAGCTATGTTAATTACCACGGGTTATCTGGGGATAACAAACCTAAAAATTCCCTGCCGCAGCCCTGCCGGGCGAGGTCTTTCCCCAAGCCAAGCACGAGGACGTTTCTCTCTCTGATATTGATGGTCGCAGATGATTGAATACAAAGTTTGGCACCCAAGAAAACAATTTACTTGGGGTCGGTTGCCTCGTTTAGTGCAGCTCCTCTGTCCTGCCTCATCATTCCCGGGGGCAAACAGAGGCTTTTCACCCTATGGACACACCCGGAGCCTGTCACGACCTGCGATCCAGCACGCTGCAAACCCAAGGGCAAAGAGCCCTCAGGAGATGGGAGATTAGCCAGGGCAGATCCACAGAAAGGTGAGGGAAATAGGGATTTTTGCTGCCACTGACGGAAAAACCCCAAACAAATCAAACCTCAGCAGGGAAAAAAGAAGATAAACCACTTCCCTCACAGGGCTGGTGGGAGGGAGCGGGGGGAAGCTCTGCTTATCTGAGGCCTTTTCCTATTTAGAATTACTTTGAAGAGCTAAAATATCTGCAAAAAGGTTAATTCTTGACCAAAATATCCACCTTGGGAGAATATCCAGTATTAAAAAATAACCAGCCTGACCTCCTTGAGGTCAGAGCCAAGTTACGTCTCTCCACTGTCCCGGAAAAGCTGCTTTTTAACAGCATCAAAGCAAAATGCCTCAAATTTACAGTTCCATGAAACCTCCCCACAACCGCAGAGCTCAACTGCTGCCCTTCACTCCCTGTTCCCTGGCAGGATTCCACGGGAAACAAAGGCAACCACGGGGCTGTGCAGGAATTTGGAGCTGGGTGGGGAGGTTTTTGTTGAGTTATTGTTTTGGGCAGAGGGGTAGGAGGAAAGGGAGAGCAAGAAAGCTCAGGAAACAGGCTGAAAATACAGATCCAGGCAGGAATTAGTGCTAATTCCTGAAGTTTTATGGCTTGGAGGGTGTATTTTAAACAGGGGGAGCTTGGGAAAGGTTTGGGGTGTCATTAGGGGGGAATAAGGTGTATGATCTACCCCCTCTGCAGGGATCCAAAGGGACCCCCCACCTCCGCTCCGCAGAAAACGAGTGAAGGGGGAACGCACCTCAGCTCCAGGGGCCTAATTAGTATTTCTAATCAAGGAGCAGCCGAACAGGAAACATTAAACCCACAGGCAGTTCTGGAACCCCCGTAATTCTGAAGCACGACATGAAGGCGCTCGGCCCGAATTCCCATTCGGGGCTTGGAGCCTCTTTATTTTCATGTCATTTATTCCTGATGTGGCAAAGCCGAGGCAGTCGCAGAGGGAACCTGACATCTGTCAGGATTATTCACCTCCTCGTGCATTGCTGATGACATTTAACCACGCTGTTCTCCTGCACCCTCGGAATGCAAGCAGGATCCTGGTGGCGGATCCCAGCGGGATGATCTCCTCCTGACCCCTTCCCAGCTTGACCAGCTGGGTAAGAAAGCAGTGTATGAGTGGGCACACGGGAGGGATCAGCAGTTTAATGTTAATTAAGTGCTGGGAAAACCCAGGGGTTTCACTGGTCAAGACACCCAGGTGCCGCATGGCACCTTTGGGGCTCATGGAGAACAGCCAAAAATCAAAGACCTTGAAGATCATTTTGTTTCACCCAGGGACACCTTCCACTATCCTCATTTGCTTCAAGCCCCATCCAACCTGGCCTTGAACACTGCCAGGGATCTAGGGGCAGCCACAGCTGCTCTGGGCACCCTGAGCCAGGGCCTTCCCTTCCAGGAATTCCTTTTCCCCATATCCCATCCAACCCTGCCCTCTGGCAGTGGGAAGCCATTCCCCCTTGTCCTGTCACTCCAGACCTTTGTCCCAAGTCCCTCTCCAGCTCCCTTGGAGACCCTTCAGGCACTGGAAGGGGCTCTAAGGTCTCCCTGGGGGCCTTCTCCAGCTCTCCCAGCCTGGCACCAGAGCAGAGAGGCTCCAGCAACTTCCTAACCCCAAAATAGGGCTTCAAGCAACATTCCAACTCCTGGCCCACCTGGAGCATTGCAGGACGAGAGGGATCCCCGAGGGACTCACCTGGCACTTCGACTGAGAGGGATTTCTCCCGGGCCTGCAGCCTGTACACCAGCATGTAGGCGTTGCGGGAGCAGTGGGTGCCCTTCCCGCACTTGGGCTTACGGGTCTGGGATTTCGATGGCTCCGCTGTGGGAACAAAAGGCAAAACCTCAGCAACACACGAGCTCCCTCTCTGATCCTCCATCAACGGGATGAGTTTGCCACCCAGCCAGCTTCCCCGTGCCAGGCCTCTGTGCCAAGCACCGGGCTTGGCATGACTCAAAATTGTATCCCAAAGAAAGCCCCAAATCTCTCCAGCCTTTCTGGGTAAATCAAAGGGACTAAATTTAGGAGCCTGTTCTGAACCTCCCTTCTCCAAGAGCCTTTCTTCTCTCCCCAGTGGAACTTCTCTGAGCCAAAAGCCACTCTTGGAAAAACATCCTTTCTCCCTTTTGCCTCTTGTTCTGGTGTCCTGACTCCAAAGAGTCAAATCCTCAGGGAAGGAAATCGTATTTACAGGTGATTGTGGATACGAAGAAAACACAGCAAAGCTTTTAGGAAGCCAAGAGCCATGGAAAGGGTTGTTTTGGAGCAGCTGGTGGGGGATGTAAAGTAGTGTTTCCAGATGGATTCTCAGTCAATGAAAACAGTTATCTACAGCTGCAGCTTCACAAATCAAACCATTTTAAGTAAGGAAAAAAATTAAAGGAACAACATTCCGTAAGTCAAACTCTAAATAGACCATTGAATTATTAAGTTTCTTTTTCCCAAATTCTGTAAAAATTCATGTGCCCTTCCCCCCACACCATCCAGACTCTATTTATTTGCAATTTATCCAAGAATTTTCTAAATTGTTCCCATCTGCATGGCCAAGACTCTCCCCCCCACAGACCTTCACTTTATGTTACTGACCTCCTCCTGCTGTTACATGTATTTGTAACAAAGAAAGGCCTCGGTTTTGCCCAGAACAGGCAAATCACATCAAAATTTGATACAAATACTGAGCTCCCAGCTTAGAGAGGCTCCTAAACACACTTTACTTCTATTCTCGAAACAGCCTTGAATACAAGAAATAAGAACATTTGCTTGCAGTTAAGCATAAAACTTTATAAAATTGAGGTCACAGCAGTTTATTTGCATCTCATTTTGTTGCACTAGGTGAGTGGGGAGGGTAAAAACAAAGGCTGAACTGCTCTGGGTGCCTTTCAGGGCTCAGTTTCCCTGCACACCACTAGATGTCCGGCCAGCTCCAGTGTCCAGCCAGCTCCAGCCTGGGCCAGGAGCGAGCGGAGCCGCGGGGAACGGGACAGAGCTGCTGGCACAGGCAGGATCATGGAATCACTATGGATGGAAAAGCCCTCCAAGATGATCAGGTCCACCACTGACCCAGCACTGCCAGGCCCACCACTAACCCACGTCCCCAGGTGCCACATGCACACGGTTTTTGAGCACCTCCAGGGATGGAGACTCCACCACTGCCCTGCACAGCCTCTTCCAGGAAGAATTTTTCCCAGTATCCAAGCTAAATCTCCCCTGGCACAGCCTGAGGCCATTCCCTCTCCTCCTGTCCCTGTTCCCTGGGAGCAGAGCCTGACTCCCCTGGCTGCCCCCTCCTCTCAGGGACTTGTGCAGAGCCACAAGGTCCCCCCTGAGCCTCCTTTGCTCCAGGCTGACCTCCTTTCCCAGCTCCCTGAGCTGCTCCTCAGAAGTTCTCCAGACTCTTTTCCTTGTTCTCCAGACCCTTCCTCAGGGTCCCTCTGCCTATCTCTGCACACGTTCCAGCACCTCAAGAAGCATCGTGCAGGTGAGAACAGGAACTGGGACCAGGTTGATGCCCCATGACACCAAACCAAGGGAGCACTTAAATCCACAGGTGTTTTTTTCTCTAAAGATGCCTTAAAGAAAAGAAACATTCCATAAATTCCAACCACAGCAAAGCATCCTGGTGGGCCAGAATTCCTGGGAATGGATTGCTCGCACTGCAAGTGAATTTCTTATTAATTTTCCTGGTTTTCCCCCCTGTGAGCACCTGTGCTACAGAACACCGAGCCACTACAAATTCACTCCAAATGCCAATTCAACACTGAGCTACTCTTATTTACTGACTGCAGAGTGAGAAATCCACAGGTCCAGCCTCAGCCCAAGCTCTCCAAGAAATCTCCAAGAAATCCAGTCCAGGATCTGGGCAGCACATGACAAGCCAGTAAAACAGAAAAGCGCCAAGGAAAAAGCTCACAGTAAAAAGGCAGCTTTAGCTTCCAAGTTGTTATTTGGATCAAAATCATTTTTACTGCCTATAAGCAAAACACCTCAGTTGAAACAGAACCATAATGTGTTAAGGAAACTGAAAGCATTCTCCTTATCTGTTCCAAGGAAGTGGCACTCGCCTGTTGCTCCTTGATAGGAACCCGCTGCCTGTGTTATCAGCGTCTTATCTGCCATGTGGCAGCCAGAGAAATACTAGAGCAGCTGATCTCGAGGCGTAAACACTCACACGCGGCTGGAACGAAGCAAATCTGGCTGCAATCACCAGGACTGCTGTTCCCCACGTTCCTCCGAGCCGTGACAGCCCATGTAGGAGCACTCCAGGGAGGAGCAGGACGCTGCGGCCGGGGACACCCGTGGTTTTGGTGAAAAGAGTTATTTTAAAAGGGCACTCACAACTGAAAGGTTTTACCTAGATCTTCCTCAATCCCCAACTGCAGTTTCTTCCCCTCCATCTTCTCGATGTCTTCATCGTTGAACTTGTACCACTCGCCCGTCTGCGGGTCCTTCACGTGGGCAATGTAGTGGCCGGAGTAGGCACTCACCCCGCGGTGGATGAGCACAGCGCTCAGCTCGTACACGTACACGCCATCTGCAAGGCAGGCAGCACTCACAGACAGCTCTGCAGCCAGCAGCACTCGCCTCTCCTGGCCTAAAACTTCGTGTTTTCACCAGGCAGCAAAGCCTGCACTTGAACTCAGCTCTTCAGGACATTGCTAAGAGGGTTGCGGCTTAATAACGAGGATGTTGTTTGAAATACGGGCTTCGAACAACTCTCGACAGAATTTTCAATCAAAAAGAAGATTCAGAGGAATCCCAGAACGGTTTGGGTTGGAAGGGATTTTAAAGCCCATCCAGTTCCACCCCTGCCATGGGCAGTGACACCTTCCACTATCCCAGGCTGCTCCAAGCCCCGTCAAGAATGGCCTGGGACACTGCCAGGGATTGAGCAGACACAGCTTCTGTGGGCACCCTGTGCCAGGGCCTCACCACCCTCACAGGGAAGAATTTTCTCCTAAACAGAATTACAGAGGAGATTTGCCAAGAGGCAATGGGAAAACATAACAGAAAACTGCCCCAAACTCACTTTTTTGCTCCATGAAGGGCTCCATGTCCAGCAGCTCTGAGAAGCCGATGTAGGTATTCAGCTTCTTCTTGTGGCCAGTTTGTCTGTGGGGAGGCAAAGCTTCAGCTCAGGGCACAGCAGTCACAGCTCACATCCCAAAATAACTCCCTTGAGCATCCCCCGAGAGGCTCAGACACCTCGTCATCCCTTGAATTAAAGCAGGAAGAGCAGGGTAGGTGACTTCCCAAAGAGCTTCCAGGGGTTCCCACTCACCTGTCAAACACAAAGCGCATGAGCTGCAGGTTGAGGGTGCAGGGCAGGCTGAGCAGCCGGATCTTCCTCGTGGCATTTTGCTTGCTCTGACAAGTCTCACAAAAATAACGATTGTCCCCTTCTAATTTTTCCTCCTGAGTGTGGAGAGGCAGAGAGAAAGGTCTTGAGAACATGTCAGCACTGAAAAGTCAATTGAGCTACTCAGCAGCTGGAGAATGCGAAGCACCAAAGTTATTTTAACTATTTAAGTCTCTTTTCAGCTGCTTCCCAAATTTTTCTCTGATTTAAAGACACACTAATAACTGCACTTTACAGCATGGCCATAGCAGGCTGCCCTCACTTTAAGGCAAATTTTAGACTGAATCAAGCCCCATTCCAAGTTCTCAGGTCTCTTACTCTTGATCCTCGCTTGACTGAGTTGGTTTACACCAAAGAAAATAATTAAATCCTTCCTTTTATGAGTTCACATGGACCCAGTTAATGTAAAGCCACATTTTAGCCTGGAAACTACAGCCCTCTGCTCAGCCACCCAAAATCACCCTGCCAGAGTCACTCATTGCCTAAGCAGATCCAAGGGCAATCAGGCCAGAGGAAAATTCCAACCCCCCTAAAAAACGTCACAGGGTTGTTTGTGTGAAGGAGGAGCAGACAAATGTCAAGTTCACCAATTCTGGAGTTTAATGTGTGCACCCAAACCAGTTTTTTTTCATAGCAGACCTTCCAGGCAGAGCAACTGGTTTGCTGAGTGCACCGGCAACCAAGGGAAGGGGTTCGGGTTAGTTCTGTCCTAAATACTTTGAGCGGAATCCACAGCTTAGTGTGCCAGAGCTGAACTTCAGATCCAGGCAAATTTTCAAGCGGAATTGAGAGCACTTGCAGCTGTTCCTGCAGCTATTCCCGGCGCTCCCTGGTACTTCTGAGAGCACATTTTTCAGCAGGGAATGTCTCCTGTTGCTATGCAGATGAGCACTGACACAGAAATCACGGAGAGCAGCCGTGTTCTCCCAGTGCTATCCGTGACAAAGCAGGCAGAGACTTTTCTCTAACTTTCCTGGCAAAGTATTTTAACTAAAAATGAAACTTTCAAGTGCTTTTTAAAGCCATAACAGGAGCATGTGATATCATGCAACCACTCCTTGCTCCATGCCTCAATCCTCATCTTTTGGGTCTGCAGAAAAAAAACATTTCCACTTGGATGCGTCTCATCGAGCCAAGTCAGTGGCTTTGCTCCGACACCGACCTCGAAGGCTGTGAATTGGAGGAAGGAATTGAAATTCCTTGCTAAAAATAGCAGGACTCCAACCCTAGCGAGCTCATACCTTGAGGAATTCTGTTATGCAGTCTGTCAACTGCTTGTGTCCTTGGATGTTTAACTCCAGCTCGTAAAATTTAGACACCAGTTTAGATTCTCTGCCACACTGGTTGCAGCTGGGATGGGAAAGAAGACAAAAACATATCTGAGGACAGGTCATGGCTCACGTTTCGGGGCTCCCCAGCCTTTAGTAAAATATTCCTTGAATAAAGCAAGGAGAAAAAGTGAAGTCTGGGCTAAGGAGATCCACACCTCCACACCACAAAAACTCCAGAAGGTTTAAACAGCTTAACAGCACCTACTAGGACCTGCCACGATTTGCATGCACCATTTTATATTATTTTTAAGGTGAAATTCACAGCTCTGAGAGCACAGGAATGAAAATACAACACCCGGGACGCTGTTTTCTGGCTGCAGGACATGCCACTGCATTAACTCACTTGCAGGTTTAATTGGTAAATTCCCATTAAAGGATTAAAAGCAGCTGGAGAACTGTCACAGCAACACTACACACACAGGAACAGGAAAGGAAAAGGTAAATATTTCTCAGAAAGTGTTTCTGCTGCAGCTTAACTGCCTGCTCTGGTTGTTAGGAGGGATCTTCCCCTCCCAAATCCTTCTAAAAATTTAAATATTTACAAAAAGAGTCTTCCCAAAACTATTACTTACACCGTGACATAGGCATACTCTCCACAGAACTGCTTTTGCACAATGTTCCGGACATCTGGGTTTTTCTGTTTGGACAAAGTATCTTCCAGCAGGGACATGAACAGCTTGGAAAACTCCTGGGCATCCTGAAAGAGAAAACCAAGTTCATTAACAACCCACCACAGCACAATCCCAACCCTGTCACTGACTCGCTGCTAATTACCCCGAGCCCTCCACACAGGCTGTGCCGAGGCTCCGTGCACTGCATGGAAAATAAAGACCAGGCAGGAGAACTAAGGAAAACAGAGGAATTTGCCTAAAGGGAGCGTGAGGCCCTCGGTGTGGGAGCACAGCAGGAGCTGCCCTGGCTCCCCGCCAGCCTTGCCGAGGGCTTTGACTCCTGCCCCGCTCCTCCCAGGATTCTGGAAGGGATAAAAACCCTCCAGTGGAGCTCTCCAGCCCCTTGATCCTCGTTTTTGCAGCTGTCCCTGCTCAGATCAGAGGTGAGAAGAGAAATAAAAACACCCCAAATATGAGAAGCTGCCCTGTGGGTGATCCCAGCGAGGCTCCAGAGCTTCCCCACACCCAGCTTGGGGCCTTTCTCTCCCACCCTGGTTCTCCTCTCCCAAAAACAAACAGGTTTTGGCCTTTCTCAGCTGCCCTTTGGTGTCCCTGGCCAGCTTCCTTCCCCTCCTGACCCTCCCAAGGAAACATTTGCCAGTGCTCCGGCTCTTCCTCCAGAACCTCCCATTACCTCTCCAAGTGCGTTTCCAAGCCGTGCCCCTCTCCCAAGCTCTCTCCAGCTGCAGCCCCACAGGGCCCTGCAGCACTCGCCTCCCACACGCTCCCCTCGGATCCTGGCTGGCTCCTGCTGATCCCCCTCACCCCCAGGAGGGCCCTTCCACACCCAACCCAGCCGGGGAGGAGCAGCCCATGAACACCTGCAGCAGAAGGACCCCCACCGCAGCTCGGGCTCCCACCTGGCCCCATCCCATGGCTCCTGGGCTTCTTCAACCACTCCCTTGGCTCCTCATCTGCACTCATCACTTCCTAGCCTCATTCCATTGCTCCCTGGGCTCTTCCCTATACCCCTGTACTCATCCCATTGTCCCCTGTCCTGATCCCATCACTCCCTCGGCTCCTCCTGATCTCTCTGTCTCCATCCCATTGCCCCTGGGCTCCTCCTTGTCTCCCTGTTCTCATCCCACCCACTCCTCTTTGGACTCCTCCTCAACTCCCTGGCCCCATCCCATCACTGCCTGGGCTCCTCCTTGTCTCCCTGTTCTCATCCCATTGCTCCTTGGGATCCTCCTGATCTCCCTCGCCCCATCAAATCACTCCTTGGACTTCTCCTGATCTCCCTGGCCCCATCCCATCACTCCCTGGGCTCTTCCTGATCCCTCTGCGCTCCTGATGTCCCTGGACCCCTCCTGGAGGGGCCTGGAGCCCCACCTCCCCCTTCATGTTTGCACCCAGAAGCCAGACCCAGCTGGGAGCTGCCCAGTGACCACCCAAGGGTGATTCCCAACTTCTGGGAGTGTCAGGAACCCCCGCCCACACACCTGCTGCTGCCCCGTGTCCAGCCCCAAGGCCTTGACAAAGCCCGAGGGGTCGATGTAGCGCCGCTTGCTGTTCTGCAGCAGAGCAAACAGGTACTGCAGGTGCTCACAGATGGTCTGGGGCTCATAATCTGGGAAAAACACAAGGAACAGCAGGAACTCAGGGTGAGAAGGGATCGCTCCATGTGATTCACTTGCTCTGGGTTTGTCAGGGGAAATTAACCACTAAAAGTGGTGGGGTTGGAAGGTGGTTTGAGCTGTCAGGAAAACCGAAGTGGGTCGTGTAGCTGATGATGGCAAATCCCAGCACAAACCAAATAGAGAATAATTTAGGTTAGGAAAAACCCTTAGGATCATCAAGTCCAACTGTAAATATTTACTTTCTGTAACTTCCAGACAGGAGGGTGGAGCCAGGCTCTGCTTCCAGGGAACAAGGGACAGGATGAGAGGAAATGACCTTGAGTTGCACCAGGTGAGGTCTAGGTTGGATATTGGGAAAATTCCTCCACAGAGAGGCTGGTCAGGCACTGGAACAGGCTGCTCAGGGCAGTGGTGGAGTCACCATCCCTGGAAGTGTTCAGAAAACGTGTGGATATGGCACCTGGGTACATCGGTTAGTGGTGGACCCAGCAGTGCTGGGGGAATGGTCGGACTGATAACCTTGGAGGAGTTTTCCAGCCTTAGGGATTCCAGGATCCTGCAGTGCCCAGCATGAGCTGTGAGTGAAGGGTTTACACAGCATGCACCAATTACCCCAAAAAACAGCTTCTTATTTACCTCAGAAGGTGAAACATCATTTAAAACCACCAGCAAACAGTGGCAGAGCTGAGGCAGCTGTGCTGACCCAGAGCTTCCCCAGGGAAAGCACCCAAGACTAGGAAAAACTGGGAGCCTTAATCCTATCTGGGACCCAAATTTCAGCCCTGCCATGGGCTAAGTGCAGCTCTGTGACAGCACAGACCAGCCCTGATCCACATGTTCCACCACCACTGGGCTACTCTGGGAAGCAAGACCAAACCAAACCATCATTTTCAACCAGGTCAGATCACTCTGACCTAAGAAATCACTTGGATTAAGGTTGGTTCGTTCCCAAAATCCAGGTGATGGCTCAAAACTAACAGTGCAGCGACGGGATGCACGGCTGTAGCTTCACCCATGGATTCTCCTGACAAACCTTATCCCAATGTGCGGCTTTAGGAGGAAAGCAACAAACCCCTTTCTCCCACACACCTGTGTCCTTGGGAACGCCGTCCCCGCAGGCGCTGGGGCACAGGTAGAGCGCCTGCCGCAGCTCCAGGTTCAGGAACCACATCTGCAGGAAGGTGTTGACGTAGCACGTGGCGCCAAGGTTCGTCAGGCCCACGAAGGCGTTCTGGGGGGGGCAGAGAAAGGGCCGGGGGTCACCTCCCCTCGTCCCCAACGTCCCCCTGGGCCCCGGGGGGGGGATCTGGGGGTACCTTCTTGCGGCGCTCGCAGTTGGGGTCGTCGATGTTGTGGAAGCTGTTCTCGTCGATCTCGCCCAGCCACACGTGCTCCCCGATGCCCACCAGGCAGTTGGGGTTCCCCCGGCAGTTCCTCCTGGGGAGCCAGACCCCAGCGGTCACCCCCATGTCCCCTGGGGGCTGGCAGGGGTGACAGTGGGGGATACGGGGGCAAGGACAAGGGGAAGCCCACAGTGTCGGATGGGACAAGACATGGAACACTCCCCCCAAAAACAGTGGTCACAGGTGAGGAAGGAGGTGGAGAACCAGAGGGGTTTTTACCAACCCCTGTTGGGAAAAAGGGGGACGCCAGGGGAGAGTGTGGCACCAAGGGGGTCTCCTGTGTCTGGGAAGCCAGGCAGGGAGAGGGGTTGCCCCAGCTCCAGGGTGAGTGCCCTATAACCACGCAATGAGAGGAGCTCCCTACAACCCACAGGGATCCCCTATAAATGGGGAGCCAGGCAGACAGAGGGGTCACCACAACCCTGGCATGGGAGTGATTCCTTATATCTGAGAAGCCAGGCAAGAAGAGGGGTCACCTACAACCCCGGGGTTTTCCTATAAATGGGGAGGAGTGAGCAAGGAGAGGGGACCCCACAACCCCATGGGAGCTCCCCTACACCTGAAGAGCCCAGCAACAAGGCGTCCCCCACAACACCAGGGTGGTGCCCTATGTCTGGTGAGCCAGGCAGGGAGCAGGGTCCCCCACTACCCCAGGAGAGTTCCCCAACATCTGAGGACCCAGAGAACGAGAGGGGTGCCCCACAGCCCGGGGGGGGTCCCCTGTGTCTGAGGAGACAGGAACAGAGGTCCCCCACCACCCCAAGGGAGTCCCCTATATCTGAGGAGCCACACGGGGAGACCGTGCTGAGCGCCGCCCCAGCCCCGGGGAATGGGAGTGCCCCGAAAGGGAACATGAGGGAGCCTCCACCGACCCCGCGGGACCTCGGAAGGGGCGGGGACCGCCCCGCGCCTCACGAGGAAAGGGAACACGGGGGGTCCCCCCAGATCCCGAGCGCGCTGTGGGGAGAGTTCGGTGCCCGGCCCGGCCCGGCCCCGCGGTACCGGCAGGCGCCGCGCTGGCAAGGCTCCAGCCGGACGCGATAGGCCGCCTCGATGTGCTCCTGCGCCACCGCCTCGGGCGGCACCGTCTCGGTCCAGCGCCACGCCGCCTTCTCCAGCTGCAGCCGCGGCGCCATCGCTCCCGCCCGCACCCCGGGGCTGCCCCGGCCCGGCCCGGTCCGGTCCTTGCCCCGGTCCTTAGCCCGGTCCCGGCCCGGTCCCGATCCCGCCCGGCCCCTCCCGCCGCCGTCAGGGCCGGTGACGCCACGAGAGCGACGCGCTGACGGCGCGAGGCGCTGACGTTACCGGGCCGCGACGCGCGGGACGCTGGGGGCGGGCCTTCCCCTCGGGGCGTGCCGTGGGCACTCAGGTACAGGGCCGTGCCCGCTGGGGGCGGGGGCTTGGACTTCAGGGGCGTGGCTTTGTGCACCCATGGGCGTGGCTTGTGCGAGCCGCAGGGGGCCGAGGCCTGTGGGCGTGGCTCGCCTGCCACATGGGCGTGGTTTGTATGGCGCGGGCGGGGCCTGCGAGGCCGGTGGGCGGGGCCTGTGGCGCGGGGCCGCGCTGGGTCCTATC
>VZRR01000696.1:127046-163375 GCA_013398015.1 Oreocharis arfaki | reverse complement strand
CAGCCACCCCCTGAGTGCCACCACACTTATTACAGGGTGTTACAGGGCTCAGGAGTGAAAATCTGCCTCAATCCAGATGGATTAAAGGATTAATCCAAGCTTTTGATTTAAAGCAGGGGGCAGGCACTGATTTCCACCAGGAAGGGTCTGACCCAATGCCACTTTTCAGCCCCACAATGGTTTGGGTTGGGAAAGGACATTAAAGAGCCAGTTCCAACCCCCAGCACAGGCAGGGACACCTTTCCTTGGAATACAGTGGAATACCAGCTCTTTTGTGGGGAACGACCTCCTCAGGCTTGGGGGACTTGTTAAACAGAGCAGAGTTAATCCCCAGCTCTGTCCAGAACACAAACCTGCTGCCAGGTTTAGGCTCAGCCCGGGAATTGAGCCCCACAGCCCATTTACAGCCCTTTTAAAGGTGATCTGTGAAACAAATGTGAGCAGTGAGATAAGAATGGAAACCTGTACCAAATTCTTGCTTTTAACAGGCTGGGGGGGTGTGTGCAGCACATAAATATGCTCCAAGTCTCCATAAAAAATGCCTTTATAGGGCCTGGGAAGTCATCTGGCTCCTTCAGCCTTCACTCGAGATAGCCTAGGAAACACAACTCTGGGAATTGAGCTGTGCCAAGAGCCAGTGGTAATTCCAAATGAGCCCCACAAACAGCACCTGTTGGGCTGGGTGTGATATAAACCCTTAGCTGGGCCACAGGGACTTGCAGAAAGTGTGATTATTTTATGTAATAAGGAAATTCTAAGTGTGCTGAACAAAACCAGTTACATTTTTAAAAGCTAACTCGGAGAATTCTGAAACAGCTTCTTCCCCTACCCCAATTACATGAAAATCCACACTTTCCTAAGATCATTTTCTCCCCATGAATGGGCAGATCCACTGCTCCCTCCATGCGAATGCACAGATTTAAGTCTGCTTTAAAGTTAAACTAACTGCTGTGTAGGGAAGGCCTAAACATTAAGGAGTTACCTGAGGTGTTGTTAAACTCAAAACAGAGAGAAAACCACTCAGGCTCTTTCTGGGAGACAGAAAAAGGACAGATGAAAAATCTACTGAAGTATTCAAATTAAAAATTTTCCTTAAGGTAACACTCAAGGCTCTGCTTAGAAAGTTTATCTCTATTTCAACCTATAAGGAAATAAAGTACTAGAGACCAGTTGGTGCCATTTATGCCATTTGGTGTTTACAATGTATTTTATCCAGTCTATAAATCAGTAATCAATGAGAGATTCTAAAAATGGAGCTTTAATATTAAATGTTACAAAATCTCAAAGTTAAAACCTGACATCCATCCTTTTTAACTGATCAAAGCCCACTCCTGAGCTGGTCAGGATTAATCTATGAGTTAAGGTTGTGAATAATTGCAGAATTAACAAAAGCAGAAATAACTGGATACAGAATTTATTATCCACATCCCTTTCTTTGAGGGATTTCTACCTGTACATCAACACAAACATAAGTGTGTTAATATTCTATATGTTAAATTTAAGTACCCAGTTAAACAGGACTGGTCGGTGACACAACAAGAAGAAACAAGGTTTGTTAGGCCAGGTCTTGGTAACTATTGAACTCTTCCAGCCATGGATGCAAATTCCAGCTGAAATATTTAAATTGATGCAAGCTGGGGAGCACATGCTTTGGAAAGGATCCAGGTACACACAGCCTGATATCCAAATTAACGTTCCCACAGTGCTGACAGACAGATGTGGCCAAAAAGTCAAGGGGAGGCTCCCAAAGAGGCTTCTTGCCTGGACTGAGGCAGTGGGAGATGGGTAATTCCCTCTGCCACGCCATCCCCCGGGGCTGGGAACCAGGGATAGGTGTGCTGGGCATGGAATTTAGCATTTATTTACTTACTTATCAAACCTAGGCATCAGTAAATGCTGCTGGAGAGAGAACAGCAAAAGCACGGGGCAAGCAGTGAACATGTGCAGGGCCCTTCCCAAAGCCTGTTAACTCTGAATTTCCCCACCCACAATATGTGGAAAACATCTCCTCAATATATAATAATGCTAATTATATATATTATAGAATTATATATTTAAATTTAGAGGACGATAATCTTCTTCTTCTTCTATACTACTACTACTACTATTATTATTATTATTATTATTATTATTATTATTATTATTATTATTACTATTTACCAGCCCCTCAGAGCATGCCATTCTCCTTACAGGCAGCAATGAAAATCTAGATTATAGCTTCCATATATGTTAACCACAGCAGTGTTTAAGCCTAGATTAAAACCAGCCTAAACAGGAGCAGCTGTGCAATCATCACCCTCAGATTTGCATTCCCATTATTCTAGCAGTTTACAGGGAGGGTTTTTTTCCCAAAACTGTATTTTAGGAGGATTTGCTCCCTATGAGAGTGATGAGGGGCTGGGATATAATTCCCAGAGCAGCTGTGGCTGCCCCAGCCCTGGAAGTGCCCAAGGCCAGGCTGGATGGGGTTTGGAGCACCCTGGGATGGTGGGAGGCGTCCCTGCCCATGGCAGGGGGTGGGATGAGATGAGCTTTAATGTCCCTTCTACCCCAAACCACTCCATGATCCTGGAATTCAGCACTAATTCCCTTCCCAGTTCTCATGTTGGAATTGCAGTGAGTCCTTTTCCACTCCAAGACAGTTTTCCAAAGGCCACTTGTACTCACCAGGCTTATGATGATTATTAATTACACCCATTAAAGGTGCCTATCACCAGATCATCTGGGTGCTACCCATCTTTGATTATTTATTTATAAAAAAATTCTCCAACCTTGTGACAATTTTAATCAAGTGTTTCAGTTGATAATTGCAAGCTGTCAAGGTTAATACAATAAGGCTCATCTCTAATTCTTTTTCCATTTCCCTCCAAGAGGAAAAAAAAAAGACCCTCTGGGATAATGACTGGTGGTTGCTATATTCCCAACTCATCAGGGAGTGTCCTGCATTGAACCACCTTTATTGAAAAGTTACATCGATTCAATATATAGTAATACAGGCAAAAATAATTACAGCTTTGCTAGCAGTGTAAGACCTTAATCCAAACCTCCCAAACATTCAATAAAAAGCGATCCGGGCTGGGAATAGGCTTTTGACAGTGCAGCCCCAACGGGGAGTGGAGGTGGGGTGGAAATGGGTAGAGCAGGGTGTGTGAAAAGAGAGAAGCCTTGAGATGAGCTGGGGAAAACCAGGTGAGAATTCCAGCCAATATTCCTTGACTGACTCGTTCTTTGTTGCAGGAGGAGAGGCTGAGAATGAAATGCCAGTGACACAAATTGGGCTTTGCTTGTATTTTCTGTGTTCTAGAACTTGCTGTATCACAGCATGGAATCACAGAATCCCAGGATCGTTTGGGTTGGGAGGGACATTAGAATCCATCCAGTGCCAGCCCTGCCACGGGCAGGACACCTCCCAGTATCCCAGAGTGCTCCAAGCCCCATCCAACCTGGCCTGGACACTTCCAGGGATGGAGCAGCCACAGCTTCTCTGGGAAACCTGTTCCATTCCAATACATATATGATTTTATTATTAATATTTCTAATCTTATGGTAAAAAATGTACTTTCATTTAGAGTTAAGAAACTTCCCAAAATGAGGCATCTACAAGTATTCTCTAAATATTTTTGAAGAGACATGGCAGAAACTCAGGTTTAAACTTCACTTTGCTTTGCTGGAAGTTTTCCTTAATTAAAAAAAGGGAAAATACTGTAAAAATAGTGTCACAAAAAAGCATTTCTGCCATTATGGACTGACTGTCTTGGGAACAGAGCTCAAATTACACTGGCACCAGCCCCTGAATTGCTGTTACTAAGCTTGCTAAGCTTTTCCAGGGGTGCAGCCCCTGTGCCCAGACATCCAACAGCCAGAAAAGGTCACCCCGGATGGGGACAAGCCAGGCACCGTCTGTGCAGGTGCTCCTTGACTTGCTTCAGGCAAAAGACCCAGCCAGGACACCTCAGACAAACAGTTTAAACTCCTGGAGCCAGCCTGGATGATTTTGCCTGGAGCAGAGCAGGAGGATCTGCTCCCCTGGGATACCTGTGGGATGCAGCCAGCACGGAGGGCACGCACTCACCTCTTCCTGCAGCCCAGCAGAGCCTGAAGCAGGGCAGAAATCCAAGACTAAATCAAGTTTTCCTTTCTAAGGATAAAAAGGCAGGCATGGGGTCAACTCCCAGCTCTCTGTGTCACTCTGGGACACCACCACTGGGATTATTTTTGGGGTTTGGGGGAGAGGAGAAGGAATGGAGCAGCATCCTTGGTGTCATCAGAAATCCTCTCTTCGTATGTGTGCACTCACACATGTCCCCAAAACAGGCATGAAAGTGTCTACCTGCTTTATTTAGGGTTGAAAATACGAAGAACAGCAGCAAATTCCAAAGCAATTACAAAAAGTATCTGTTTGACTTCAGGCTGTTGGGTTTCACTTTCTCTTTCAGCTATCTGCTAAAATTGGCAGGGACTTTAGCCCCAGTCAGTAAGAAAATATGAAAATATTTATTTTCCTATTGTTTTAAATCACAGACCATATCCACAATTGTTTGAAAACACAGCTCCAGTGACAGACTCGTATTAGCTCAGGAACTTACCCAAAGCACTTTTTTAAACCCTCTCAGCAAAAGGGTGAGAAGAATTCTCTGGGGGACAGCGCTTTTAACACGCCAATAATCCCACAAATTTCAGTGAACATAAATCTTTGCAGGATTAGGACCTCGCACAGCACCGAGGCCCCTTTGAAAACGTGACTGACTCATTTGTTATATAAATACATCTAAACTCAACTTACCCCTCAAAACCGTGGGGAGCAGCACCGGTTCCAGGCAGCTCCAAACGTTGCTGCTGTTGGTTATGAGGAGCAGAGCTGCAATTAAAGGCAGGAGAGTGGCTAATAAATAATTTACATAAGCCCAGAGTTCTGGGAGTGTGCCAGGTAAGGCTGCAGTGACTCAGACGTGTGGGGAAACCAAGGGAGGAAGTGAGGCTGCTCCATTGTTTCCACTGGAATCAGATTGGCAAAACCCAGCCCTGGGCCTTGGCCCGTGATTCAGGGCTTGGAATTCCCTGCCTCGCTCCTGTCAGCAGCACAGGGGGAATCCCTTTGCTTCCACACCTTTCCTTGCTCCCAGCCCTTCCAAGCAGATGAGCAGGTTGGGTGGGGAGCAGAGACCCTGCTCAGTTTTGGTTTTTGAGGATGGTTTTGAGTGTTCAGCTTGAGGAGTCTGAATTTTCGGGACAGTCCTGAGCAATGTCTGTCTCCAAGGACTTCTCTCCAGAGATAAGCACCCAAAATTGGGAAGGTTTTCCTACAAATGCATGTGCATTGAATTAATCCTCTCTCTCTTTTATCCATTTAATAACCCTGGTGGGCCTTGGCTCTCACAGAATCAGAAAGTCATGGAGTGGTTTGGAAAGGGACCTCAAATCCCATCCAGTGCCACCCCTGCCATGGCAGGGACACCTCCCACTGTCCCAGGGTGCTCCAAGCCTGGTCCAGCCTGGCCTTGGGCACTTCGGGGACTGGGGCAGCCACAGCTGCTCTGGGAATTCCCCCCCCCACCCCCCCAGGAATAAATTTCTTCGCCTTTTCCCTGGAAAAGCCCTTTGCCCATTGCCTGTGTCATGGCCAGTTCTCACTACAGCACCCAAACATTTAAAGACACTAAAACTCTAATTTAACCTCAGATCAGGCCCTTCTGTGATTCCTGACTGCTCACAGGAGGGTGAAGGGCTCGAATATATTTTTTTCCATAACATTTTGCCACAATTTCATCTTTTTCACTTTTCTTTTTCAGCCATGACTGGTCTCGTCGTTCCCCCGATGTAAGGAAGGGGCAGCTTTGCTGCTCTCCTGCTTCCCTTTTTTCCTCTTTTTTTTTTTTCATTTTTCTTTTACAGCACAAAACTACTTATTGTGATGGACCACTAAAAAGAAAAAAATAGCACTACAAGCTCTTTTTTGGGGGAAAGCCAGGCCCAGGAAAAAAAAAAGGAACTTTTTTTATGGATTGGACAAGATAGAAGTCTGCATCTTTTACCTGTTTCATATTTCTGACACAACCACATCAACTCCTCAAGCATTGGGAATGAAGAATCAGCAAGAGCCAGGATGAACAAGAGTTGGCAAAATGGAATCAGAAATGCAAAGTCTTTCCTGGAAGACATAAAAACCTTCCTAAGATTTGTAACATATTCGAAGGAAAAAAAGAAATTGGCAAAATGATTCAAGCTTGATATTTTGGATACAATTTGTTTTACTTTGTAGGGGTAAAAAAGTTGAAGTTTCTATTTTCTATGGAGCCTTTCAGATATCGATTTAGTTTATGCAGAAAAACAATTCAACAAAACAGGGTACCAGCATGAAAGAATTTCTAGGACAAACAGACATGAATGATGGAACTTTGGTGTATGTGTGTATTTGCTTATAGTTTAACCTCTTTAAAAAAATGTAAGATGTTTTACAATTATTTAAATAAATAAACTTGTAACTTATTGTATGTAGAGGTAGAAATTAAACCCTTTTTTGGATTTTTCCCTCCAGTTGTACAATGAAGAAAGATGATGCAAAAATGTAGTGATAAGTTTGAGATATATTATTACTGCTGCAATTGCTCCTCACTTTTTTCCCCCTCTTACTGAATTCTTGTGCAAGGATGTATAGGATTTTTTCTGATTAACAAAACCCTCAGAAACTTTTACCTACATTGTGCTAAACAGGTCATGTAGGAATTTCTCACCCTCCTCATCTTTCCCCCCTTTCCATTTTTTGCTTCAATTAAAATATTCAGGTACTAAGATTAACTGCTAAGTCTGAAAGACCCAGCGGACGAGTGAGTGGCACTTAGGGATTTGAGTGAATCGGATTTTTCATGAGGTACTGAGTTTATTTTATAGATTCAATGTATGAATTAGGAGGGGAAGGGTTCTCTGGGGTTTTCCACATAGTTAGAACACCTTAAATTCAGTTATGCTTCATATTAAGGGTGCATTTATAAAGGGTGAACATGTATTTGAATGATTTATGCACTTTTATCCTGAGTCATTAAAAATGGTAAGTATTTGCCAGTTATATAATGAAGTTCATGGAGGTAATCAATTGTTTTAAATTTTTCTGCATTTTAGCCTAAAAAAAGACCTTAGTTCTCCTTTGCCTCTCCTCTCCTGAAACTGGAAGGTGAGGACAAGTCATGAATTATCCAACTAAACCAGAGAGCACTCAAAAGAATTTGGTTGTTGGAAAGCCGTTTTTAGTGGGGAAAAAGATAAAAGTCAGCTACACTATGGAGACCCCTCTAAAATCCACACAACTCACGGCTGCATGGAGAGTTGTTCCTATGGAAACATCTTGATGTTAATCAATAAACCCTAAATAAGGCCCCTGGATCTGACCTTGTCCATTTGCCCCGTAGTTTCATGGATGGGTAAGGAAAATTGTGTTCTTGGTGATCTTTAGGGATGGTAGAAGTTGTGCTGGGCTCGGCATGGTCAAACTGGGACAACTTCCGTGGCTGAGCTCATTTGGAGCTGTAGTGGAGCTAATTGGGATTAGGAGGGGCCAAAAATCCTCTCTGCAGACCCACAGCTCGATGGTGATGGGAGGCTGAGGGGGCATCACCTGATGGAGCCTCACCTGAAGGACAGGGTTTGGGCACAGGGCTGCCTGTGCAGGAGAGCCGGGCTTGGAATCAGAAAACCCTGAAATGATCGGGCTGGAAGGGACCTTAAAGCCCGTCCAGTGCCACCCCTGCCATGGCCAGGGACACCTCCCACTGTCCCAGCGTGCTCCAAGCCCCGTCCAACTCGGTCTTGGACACTTCCAGGGATGGGAGAAGGTCCTCCAAGTTCCCTTTCCTGGTGCAGTGCACAGTTCAGTTTATGGGATAGATCCATTCACTGCACATGGAGTTTTAAAGGATATCTCAGAGGGACTGGAGACACCACCTGGGCTGCTCTGGCCATTCCTAAAGATGTCCCACTTGTTGGGAAGGGGTTTTGCATTACTGGCTGTGCTGTGAAATTTGGCAGTGTCTTCATTTGGTGCCTTCTCAATGCCATTGAGTCCCATTTTAAAAAGGTGGAGGGGGGTTAATCTCTTCTAAAACTCAAGGCCCAACTTATACCAGCAAAAACAACAAATGAAAGAGAGATTTGGTGAGAATAATGTGGGTTTAAGAAACATGGATATAGTTAGGACTTCACAGCCAGGCTACTGAAACTCTCTGAGCTCCAGAAAAAAAGAAATAAAACAAATCCCCGTTAATTACAGCTGCAGGTTGATTGTCCCTACAGGTTCTCTATGTGCCCTTTGTGCCACCAAGGATGTGGCAGCCACAGGATGTGGAGGTCAACCAGCACCCAGGAGACCAAGGGAGCTCTGAAATATCAAAGAATCACAGATGTTTAAGAGTCTGGAGTTGTCACTGTAGCTCTGATAACACAACGGGGCTCGGGGTCTGACCTGGACATTCCAAACAGCATAACAGCATCAACAAAACCCCCCAGATATTTCATACATTCATAGGTACTCATACCCCAGCAGGGCTAAGTGGGAGGTCCAAATTCAAGTTGGGAATTATGCATTTATCCAGGGATAAAAACAGATTAAGGACTGGGAGAGTTGGGACTAAAACTTCCATAAATTTCAATGAAAACACTTTGCCTCCTAATTCCAAAAATTATCTTGGTGGACCAGGCTCATTCTATCAAATCCCTTCCTCCATTCCCACCTAAAAACCCCCAACAGCTCCAAAGCATGAAGATGGTGAATGTTCCCCCTCCCCTCCTCTGTACAGGCTACTTCTAAAATTGATCCTCAAATAGACTCAACATTCTATGTCTGGCAAATATTCCAGATCAATAGGAATTTCCAGACCACCTGCTGGAGAGCAGCCGTTTGCTACCTTAAATCCTCTCCCTTTTTTTAACAAATCAGATCTTCATTGCAAAATCTCAGTCAGGAATGTTTCCAATTAAAAAAAAAAAAAAAGGAGATATTTCATGGAAAAAGCTGGGTTTTGTCCATCCTTCTGTTTTGTTTTTGCATAGTCAGCACAGGCACATGAAAAAAAGAGCCACCACATCACTGAAATCTTGGGAAGATTCAGGGGGAAAAATGACAGTCTGGCAATAAAAAATAAAATAATAAAAGGAAAGTTTCTGGAATACTGAACATTCCTTTCACCCTTCAGTTGTTTTTATCAGCTCTGTCCAGTTGCCCAAGTGGGAGAGCCAAGAGTCGAAGTGAAAAAGAGAAACCTCCCTAAAAAGTTGCTCCAAGCACTTGCAGGAGAGGAACTGCCTGTGTTGATGCAAATATGAAAAATCTGGTTTGATTTGAACCACCCCCTCCCCCCCAAAAAGAAAAAGAAAACAAAAAAAACCTCCTAGGGATTATTTAGAACATGGATTTTGCTCATGCAGGGAAATCATGGTACTGGAGATGAGTGTAGAATTCATTGAGCTTTACAGAGAAAAACACCTGTAAATAAACACAATCAGAAATCCTTGGCCATGAAAAAGAACTTTGGCAGTGGCAAAACACTCAACACAAAGGGAAAAAACAATGTCAAAATTGATGTGTGGGGATTTTTCCAGTGTAACAAGCAAACCTGTCCTCTTTGAGTGGTTGCTGTTGACAATTCCCTGAGAGTTTTCCTCTTTCCCACTGGGAAGACGAAAGTGTCGCGATAGGAAATGACAAATTTCATCGTAACTTTGGAAGAGTTGGTTTGATCTCCCAATTTCTCTCAGTAGAGCATCCTCCTCTCCCTCTTTTCTTTGCACACTTCCAATATGCATGGTTTCTCCAAACCGTTTCCTCCCTCCTGTAAATTAAGGCCGCATTTCTCCCTCCTGTATAGTTTTGGGGTTTGTTTGGGGTTGGCTGGTTGTTTTTTTGGGTTTTTTTTTGCTTTGTCAGTTATATACAGTATGAAGTTGCTATGCACAGGGCTTTTGTAAAGATAGCTTTTTGGGTTTTGGTTTTTTTGTTTACTGTTTTTAATGGTCCTACTTATGGAAGAATATCTTGTTTGTAAAATGAATATGTCTACTTCAGTTTTAAACTTTAAATTATCCTAACAAAAAAAATAAAATTTTTGTACTGTAAATGAGGGGGGGAATGATCTTAATTTCAGAGCGTTCAATCTGCTTCTTTATCATCTTTATGGGTCACTCAGGGTAACAGTGATGCCCTGAGTGGCTACCCAGAAACAGAGACTGGACAGGAGTGAGGGAATAAAGGTGGGTATTTATTTGAAAGACCTTCAAAGGTGCACCCTGGGGAGCCAAAGGCTGCTGCCGAGATGGACCCCGAGATGGACCCCAGGTCACGGGTTCTTCACACTTTTACAGGTTTGGTCCATTTGCATATCAGCATAAATTCACCAATTAAAACTTCAGCTAAATGATGTCAGTTCCCCAAGCTCACCCCCCTTCCCAAGATGTTGGGCTGCACATTTCGGGCCTGGGACAGGCCGGGTGTCCTTGGAGAGCCTGGAGAGGCTTTGTTCTGCCTGCCTGGCCTGAGCGAGCAGCAGCGAGCGGCTGCAAGGAGCTGCACAGGGACACACCAGGCAGGGCGGGGTTTGGGAATATCAAAGTGAAACCCCGAGGCATCAACAAAACCACTTAAAAATGGTATAAAACATTATGTGAGAGTTTTTAAATCAAGATTTGAAGATTTCCCTGTAAAACACCCAACCACATTTTGGGAGAGGCAGGCTGAGATTATGCCAGGCATGGAATAGGAGGATAATTAATGGTCTTTTTGGCCATTCCTTTATTGCAAATGGACAACACCTTTGTGGGAGTTCAGTCCATTTTGGGGGAGGAAAGGGCTCAAAGGGTAGGACAGGGGATGTCCTTTTTGGACACCTCCCCTTTTTGTTATAAGCATACAGCTGGTAAAGCACAAAATCAGAATTCAAGACTGAGACTGACCGATCCCGGCCTTTCCCTGGACTAAATTTGGGGTTGGTCCTGTTTTAGGCACTGTCTTTGTGCAAAACTCTGAGCAAACAACAAATTGATGCTGCAGAGGTGAATCACATTGGCTACCCAAAATAATCTGGATGTATTTACTCCCTCTTGTGCAGAGTGCACATTTCAGCCATAGGGATGGAAAAACCAGAGTGCTGAAAACTGCTTGGAAAATGGTAATTGGCCATTTGAACCAGGAATATTCTGTTTTCTTCAATGAAAATTACTGGAAAGGTTCAAACAAATGAAAATTTTAATTATGAAGGTCACTTTTACTGACATTTTTGACAGAATGTGAGTCAGTGTTTAAACTACTGCCAGATGTCAGTGAAAGCATCTGAAAGCATGAGGCACTATTAGCCCAAAACTGAGGAGAAAATGGGTTTTTGGTAACGTGCACCAATTCCTCCTTTCAGGATAACGTGCAATCAGCAGATGACCTCCATCCCAGCACCAAAACCCAAGTTTTCCACTATCCTACTTAAATATCCTTCATCTCCTCTTGAACAGAGCCCCATTCTCCTGAAAATCTGATTCAGCTCTTTTTTCCCCCCCGTGAGAAATCCCAGCAGTGCTTTAAGTGATGATTTGGGTGATAAAACTCCAGTTCCTGTGAAAGAGATTCTCAGTCTTTAACAGGGCCCTACTGTTGTGTTCCAGGGAGGAAGTTTGTTGGGCAGATGAAAGCTGGAGATCTGCTGCTCCACTCCTGCTTTTCTTATGTCTCTTAAGGACTTGATGATGGACAAACAAGAGCCAGGCATGTGGCACCCTCAGAGCTGGAGCCTGAGCAACTTCCAAACAAAATGCTGAGGGAGGGAAGGAGATGTTTGAGAGTTTCAGACCAAAAAATCAAGTTCTTAACTCAAAAGAGCACACAAGCAACTCCCTCCAAACCCAAGTAGCTCAGACTATCAAGGATTATCTGCACAGAAATGTCTTCAAAAACAAAAAATCTCTAGGATGTTCACTGTCATGAACTTATTTCATTATCAGTCTTACTCCATTCTTAAAAAACAGTGTGAAAAGAGGTTTTTTTGGTCAATGTTAAGACCAATAAAGGCTTGAAACCTCCCCCCTTGTTAAATCCTTGGCTCACCAGGTTTTACAGGAAGATCAGGTGTTCTGTTCAACCTTCCCTCCAAGGTTGCTGCCACACTCTGGGAGCAATTGAATGACTTTGGTCACATCAGACATAGAAAGTGGCCCTTTTCCAAGGGCAAAGTGCCTGGGTGGCTGTGAATTTGTAGAAAGAGCAAAGGAATATTTCTCCTAAGAGCAGTGATAATGGGAATTCCAGGAGTGGTCAGTGACTGTGCAGGCTGCCCTTCCCTAGGGAGGGGACAGTCACATCTGGGCAAGGCCACGTTGCTCTGCCTTGGTTCAGAAAGGCCTTCCAGAACAGCACATCCTCTCCCACCCTATTTTTTTTGTTTCTTTCCAGGTCTTTTCTAGATGGAAAAAATCCAAATTTCACTTCAATAAACGGTGAAACAAATGCCACTCCTTCAGCCACTTGTGCAGGGCGGGCAGGGAATTGCCAGCCCAGTTAAAGTATTTATCTCCGTGACAACACACAGCTGCTGAGGTGCAGAGATCTGAAGCTTTAATGGCACCAGGTTATTTAGGCAGGAATGTCTCATTAACTCCGTGTGCAGGACTGGATTAACCAGCAGCTGGGGATGGAGCTGAGGGTGCCGACAGAGCAGGAGAACAAACACCAGTGGAGATAAGGGGAAGGGGAAACCCAACACTCCTCCATCCTGAGGGGGAAGGCACCAAAAAATGTCCCAGGGAAGCCACAGAAGAACTTTGGAGGAAGCACAGGGGGGAGGGTGGGGAAGGGAAACGGGATGTGCTGCCCTGTGTCGGTCTGGGCAAAGCTACAACATGAGAAAACACAAACCCGGCCCTTGGCACGTCCTCTTCCACTGGGGGACCTCCACCTTCTGCAGGCACAGGAACTGGAGCTTCTTAAGTCACTTTGTGGCCTATCCATTGGCAAAGGAAGATCCTTGGAAATAGTGCAGCTTTTCAGAGAGGCATTTTACACCGTTTTTACAATGGTGCTTATTTCTAATTTAAGTTGTGATTTTTTAGACATGGCTCAGTTATTTCTAAGAGTAATAGAGAAAGAAGTATTTCCAACAGCAAGCAGCCTTTTTAGAGTGCTTTGGAGCAATTTTAAGAGTGTAACTAATCTGGATGAGAAATTCAAGAACTCCTCCTTTTCTCAAGACTCCCTGGTTTAAGTGGCAGCAGCACCACACCACAACAGAGTGGGGTTTGTGTGGGGCTGGGATGGAGAAGGACTTCTCCCAACACCTCCCTGCCATTGCAGGGACTTGATTGGAATTTACCAGCAGGGTCCCTCTGACACTGCAATTGCTGCAGTCATTTCTTTGTCTTTAAAATGCCATATAATTGCTAATGTAATTAGTGATGTATACAGAGGGGGCTCGTGCAATTACCAAGTCCTAAGATCAAGTAATTAATGTTCTGTCAACAAAACAGCAACTGTTTCATTAACAACTGTCTGGGTCTGAAAACAGATCAACTCAGAACGTACCCACTCGGCTGAGTTTGGCAAGAGCAGCGAATTCCAGCCCGAAACATCCGGGGGATTGTGCCATTCCCACCTCCAGCTCCCAGTTATTCCACCCCCAGTAAGATGAGGGATCACCAACACTGCCCATAGGGACAGGGCTCCCAGCTGTGAGGTCCCAGTTTTATGGATAATCTCAGCTTTTAAAAAATTTGCAGAGAGTTTCTAGGACCTGCAAAGGTTTGTTGGATTGCAGGACTTGGAATTTTGGTGAGGTGAGGCCAATTATTTTGCTGACCTCTGAATTTACTTCGTATTCCCAAGGTTTTCTCTACTACCATGACCCCGAGCACTTCCGTCCAAGTGACAGGAGTGGGGTGCCCCCCGTTGCTCTGATTTTTCACCCCTTCCTTTACAAATTTGAGTTTTTAACCAGATTTTCACCTTGTCCTTTTCCTCACGGCTCTTTCTGGAGAGCTCCCATCCCTCCCAGTGTTACCCAGCCCCCCTCTGGTGTCTCTTGCCTCTCTCCTTGTCTCAATGCTTCAATCCAGAGCCCATTTTCAAGGCTGGGACCCTGGCAGGTGAAGCCTGGAAGGAGCCGTGCTGGTCCTGCCCAACTCCAGCCTCTGTTCCATCCTCCTCAGCACCATCCACTGCTCCTGGATCTCCCGGTTTGCTGTGTAGGGAGGGATTCCAGGTCCAGCTCTCCCAGGACACAACACAGACTTGGAGCCCAGGACGGGAATGGTCCCTGTCCCCTCAACACCACATTTGCTGAGCCTTCAATCCAGGATGAGCTCAGTGCTCCACCTCATTCCCTCAGAGGATGGAATTCCCAATCCTCCAGACGCCATCCCTGCTCTCCCCACCCGCTTCTCCCCTGCCTCAGACTGCACAGGACACAGTTAACACAGCCCAGGAGCTGTGGCAGGGTGGAATTAAGCAGCAGGAGCAAGAGGGATCAATGAGGATTTCCGGGGAGATTTGAAACACAAACAAGCATGAGGAACTCTAAAAGTACACAATTTTTCCTCCCGCTCTGTGCGTGTCGTTTTATTACAGGGTAATTAAAGAACACTTTAAAATTGTGATTAATGGGCTTTTTAGCTTCAGAGAAATCACATCTTTGATGTCAGTCGCTTAAACATTCCGTTTACTTTGCCATTGAGGGATGGAAATAAATAAAGAATGCCGAGGATGCTTTTTTCCCCTCCTGCTTTCTACAGGGAAGGTTTGTAAGAGTCTCATGGATAAAAATGGGATTCATGCAAGAAAAAAATGCCCTCCCAGACTGAGTGACTGAAACCCTGGTCACAAGGACCAGCTCTGGGCACACTCAGTGTCACAGTGTGGCTCCAGCAGCAGCTGGTATTTACACAGAGTTTGGAGGTTCCCTTTTCTGGGAAGCTCCACACAGCTGCAATAATTCAGATTACTGGATTTTAAAGGGGGTGGGGGGAGCAATCGTGGTGATCCAGATCCCAAACCAACACCAGGTACCTTCACAGCCCATTCCCTGGGGAAAAGACACTTCCCTGGGTGGAGGGAACGAGCTGTTCCTGGTCTCTTTAGCAACACCAGCAAATCTCAGGTGCCCAAAGCCTGGTTTGCTGCTTGGTTTGAGGCGTTGATTGGAGTAATGCCTCTCCAGGGTGCTTGTTTTTATTTCATAGGACTATTTTTAACCATGGGTGAATTTGCACAGGGTAGAGAGTTAAGGAAGAGTTCAGTTCTAATTGCCCTTACTTTTCCTTGCATTTAAGATCTGGGCTCCAACACCACCCACAAACCCTCGATAGCTGGAACCCCACATCTTTCATCATAAAGACCATGGTGGTGCTTAGTCCCAAAACAGCATTTTCAGCCCCCTGGCAGCCTACACAGCCAATATTTTTTCTTAAAGACTAATTTTCACCTATTTTTCTCCGTTTCTCCTTTCTCAGCCTTTCCTTTTACATCCATAATTACAGAAAAAGTAAAAAGGGAGGTTTTGGAGTTTGAGGGGATAAATTAATCAGTTTGCCTATATTTAAGCACCAGTTTTTAAAATATTTTTGAAGCTTTATTGGAGTTCCTTAAAATATTTTTGAAGCTTTATTAGCAGTGGGGTTTTCTGCATAAATCCTGCCCCACCCCCCACTCTTCCTTCCAAATATTTGCACCTCGTCACACCTCTATGCAGATTAAAATTAGGGATGCTTTTCATTCAGCTGCTTTTGGAAGAAAAAGGGAGAAAAGGAAAGAGGGGAGGGGGGAAGAGGCAACTTTAATACTCTACAGTAGCACAACCCTCCTGGGCATAAAGCAGTGTTCAGGTAGACACATCTGGTGAAATGCATCACATCAAATTAGTATCAAGGGTATTGAGATTCTGAGACGCCTGGCAGACAATTCCCCTTCTAATGTACTGCTTTGGAGCTTGTTGAGGAAACTTGAATCCCAAATCTCCAGTGAAATGAGTGATACTAAACATGCCTGCTCAAATACTGAAAGTGAAGATCAAAGACGCAGTGTCCAAATTGGCTTTGCAAACAAAGCAAGCCCGGGGATCCCCAGGAGGACGTGGTGCTAATTTTATCAGATCTCCTTGACTCCTTCCTCCCAACAGTTTGTCATTTAAGAATAATAATAATAATAATAATGAGAATGCATTTCTCTCTGGCTGGCAGGAACCTGTGTGAGACAAACAAATTCAGTGCCTTTTAAGGCTGTGCTTTGCAAGGCACCTTAATCCAGATAAAGTGAAAAATGAGAATATTTCCCTCTGAAATCTGCCCACGCCTCGGTCCCCAAACCACACATAGACAAACACACAGGGCCATGAATATTTCAGTACAACTCAGCCCTTCAGATCAATACAGGCAACTCTCAAGTTCTATTGATTTTTCAGAGGTTTGGCTCACAGGGGTGATAAAATATTTCTCAAGTTATGAAACCTGAGCTCGGGAGCTTTTGCTGACGCCTCAGCATTTACCAGACACATCCCTCTCCCTTCCATGTGGATTTATGACTAAGCAATAAGTCCTGGAAAGGTGGGCACTGCCATCCCACAGGGCCCACTTAAGGTCAAAAAGAGAAATCAAGGCGGTCCTTCAGGTCCCCAAACTTCTGTTTTCTGAGGTAATCACTTATTCTTTCCCCTCCAAGTCCTTATTCCAAGATTCATTAGGCAGCGAGTGAAATTCCCTTTCAGCGTCCCCTGTAAGCTGTCAGAGAGAAAGGGACACCAAAGCAGACACCAAATAAAGCAACTCCCTGCTGAGGCAAGGGAGTTAATCCTCTCCATATGGAAAGGAAATACACTTAATTATGTATTTATGCATGTCATTGCAGGCTTATATCTTGTTTCACTTTCATCCACAATGATCCAAACCTATTTCAATATAATGAGTAAACATTTCTGGGTTTACAATAACAGAAGCACACGGTCACTCACCATTTCCCCACCATTTCCTTGCAGTTCAGTGCAGTTTTTATTTGTCGTGGAGCAGCACCCAGGGAAGGCCATGCTGGACTGTGACTGTATGGTGTTTATAATCACAAAACCCAGAAGAGCTGGTCCCAAAGAGCTTAAAACCAAGCTGAAAAAGCATTTTGAGAGAGAAGAGGGAATCTGTGGATGCTGCTTGCAATATTCCAGTTATCCCCTCCCAAAACGGGTATCTCTGCGTAACAAAAAATCTCATTTTTAATCCAGTGGGTGCCCCACAGTTCAACACAGTCAGTCAGGGGCTGAGGTCATTTGCTGTCCCCACCGGGAGACGTGGTGTATGTGAATTATGGATCTTAAGTTGCTTTTTGGCAGCTCAGGAGGAGAATCCTCTCTGTGTCTTTGTTTAAAGCTGTTTTAATTATTATTAATATTTGTGGGTTTTTTACCCAGAAGCACCAAGGACCTTTGAGGGCACTGTGCTCCCTGCTGTCTCTCGGGTGGCAGGAGAATGTCCCACACATGCCCTGCCAGTTACAGAGAAGGTCTGAGGGGGAACAAATAGCAGAGAAAAGAGATTTGGCCAGATCCACAGGCCAAGGCAAGGGGGGACCCTAAGAGACATTCCCAGAGCTGCAGCCTGCAATTAAATAAGGCAACAGAAAGCACATTTCCAAGTGATTCACAAAAAAAGAGGATTTGTGTGCATGGGCAAAGGCCCAGTGACACAGTTACACTGCCCTGGTCTGTGCATGACCTCAAGAGAGCACCTGAGTTGCACTGAGACACCCAGAAAAGCTCATTTAGAGACCCTTCCCTGGGTGCCAGAGCTTGGCATGGGACTCCTGCTTGCCCAGTTCCAGTTTCTTCCCTGTGTGATGGTCTTTTACGGCTTTCAGGAAGTCAAACACAAAAAGCAAGCCCTTCATTTCACTTCTTCAAACCAAATCTGGCTTTCACCCCCCTGCCTGGCAAAGAGAATCCATCATCCCCTCATTTAAACACGTTCCGGTGGGTTCTGCAGCCCGGCCCGGTGAAACTCTGCTGCTGCGTCCCAGTTTGGCACTTCAAAAATGCAAGTTCACATCATCCCATCCCCATCCAGCCCTCCCTTGGCAGCAATACCTGGGAAGAATCCTCGGGCAGTTAAAACCCACCTCAAACCCCCACATTGGCCATCTCTAATCAAATTACCCTTCTCAAGCTGTTCACTCCCCAAACCCCCTCAAATGCTTTCTAATATTTTTCCCACAACTGGTGTTAAGCTGTAATTGCTCACTGCATCTTTTTGCCCCTCTTGAATAATTGGTGTTAGATTTGCCACTTTATAGTCCTTGGGAATGTGACCTGTCATTATAAAGCTTCTAAAAAATCTCCGTTAACACTTCACAATTTTCTCTCCTTTATTTCCTCCTGCAGCAATGGATGTGCCCTCCCTGGACCAGATACCTGATCTGCCTTTGGAGCATAAAAAACCTTTCAGCAATAATTTCTGCAGTCATTTACGCAGTAACACCTCTAACATGCCTGGGAATAGAGTCAGGTCTTTAACGGATGTAAACTGGCAGAGCTCCACTGATTTTAATGGTTACCTTGGTTTGCACCACTTGGAGGGTTCACTGAGAATTTTTGCACATTTACAAGCTCAGACAAGCTCATTTCACATTATTTAAAAGGCTCAGCTTGAATACTGCATAGAAAATCAAACTCAAGTGATAAGAGCAGCTGTTATTAAATAAGAGATTACCAGACTAAGTGGAGGCTGTATTTCAGGATATGCCTAAGGGGAGGTCTACTGAATCCATCAATATCCTCAATTATCTCCCTGAACTGGACCCTCAGTCTGCAAGTTCAGTGCCTCATCTTCCAACGTGCCAAACCCCACATTTCCAGTGGAGGCTTTGTGGGCTGGGACGTGCAGAAGGTGGGATTTTGACAGCCAGGAGGATCCTCACTTGGGTAAGTCATACACAGAGCTCCCTCTGGAGAGGAGGGATTTGAATACAGAAAATGTTCTGGAAGGCTGATATTTCCTCCTGCAACCACAAACTTCTGTAGCCTTTTCCTTCAGCAGGTTCTTGGAGAATTTCAGCAGTGGCTGGTGCTGATTCCCATCTCCCAGATCCCCGGATCTCAGCTGGCATTAATGGTGCTCTAACACACACGTAACCCTGTGGCTCTGGCTGGCAGGACCTTTGCACACTCACTCTCCAACCTCTAGCGTCCAGAGTATTTAAATACAAAATATTTAAAGCACATTTCTTGAACAAAGATTGCCCAAACTCTTTATAAAATGGATGGAATTCCCCAGCAATCCTGGGCTTGCCCATTCCTCCTTCCCTGAATGTTCCAGCCCAGCCTCACCTCCCGATTTCCCAGCTCTGGGAAGGGGGAAGGCAGCTGGATCCATCATTGTTGCTCCAGCTCCACAGTAGGTTGACCCGCTGGCCTTTTCCAGCAATCCCTAATTCCCGGCGTTACATGATTCCTAATGGCACTTTTTTGGCGCTGGACAGGGCAGAGGTCAAGGTCTGGAATGTCACCAGAGCTGCTACTTAGCGGGGACAGACAATTAGGGGATTGTCTGGGCGAGGGAGCTCCGGGCCGGGTGTGATAAGCTGCAATCAGCCCCCGGAGGTGATAAGAACAAGCTGCCGAGCCACTGGGCTTCCCTCTCCAGCCTCCTCCTTCCTTTTCTGGGATCTCTGCAGTTCTCCCTGCCCTGTGCTGCTCCTTCCCTGCATCTGCTGCTGCCCACGCCAGCTGTGGGCATCCAGCTGCACAAAAAACCCTTCAGCCACCCCAGCCAAAGGACTGGGGCCGGGCCATTGGCAGACATTATTTATACTTATTATGATGTTATTTATGCAAAGTACAGAACTCTTAATCCTAAACCAACACCCATTCCCTGACAGACACACACCCCACAACTGTGGGTTCAACCACTTGCAGAAAGGAGCTGAAAGTGCATTCCCAAAGCGCAGAAAAGCACATTAAGCCACTGAGTTATTGCATTTTAAACAACAAAACTAACCCAAAATAACCAGATGAACCATTATTCCCGAGCATCTCAGGCTTGTCACATCTAAATTATGTGTTTAAGATGACCAAACCCCATTTATTCCTGGTTGGAGGTCGGGAATAAATATCACCATGGTTTGTTTTACTGCAAAGTACTGATAATGACATCACAGTTCTCTAACACCTCTAATTCCAACGATCTCCCAGTATTTTATTGTGGCCCTAGTTCACCAAAAAAATGTAATCACAGAATTAAAATCCCATTTACTCCAGCAGAATGTACTCAAGTGCTTTGCTGAACTGGGGGACTAAACTATTAAAATTTACATGCCCACAAGGCAGGAATTATCTATCCTGGTTCACACAGGAGAGGAAAATGAGGCTTGCAGAGAAACTCCCTCAGACCTACACTCAGTAACTCAAGGTATGTCCAAATCAAACACAGGGATGCACAAGGATCCAAAAACAACAGACTGGAGGCAGACCCTGCTTTAAAGAGTTTGATGTGCTCCTCCCCGAGCCACAGAGACCAGACCTGAGTGGAGAAGAAACAAGACCATATGGGAGGGAAGAGTCCATGGGCACTGAATATGAACAGTCTGGAGAAATCGCATTAATTGCTCCTTTCCCTCAGAACGGGCACCCAGTTCTTGCTTTAGACCTGGCACTAACTCAACATCTGAAATCCAAATCTTGCCTCTGGCTTCACAGGAGGATTTATGGAAATCTGAGCCTTTTCAAGCTCTAGAGCCAGCAGGAAAAGCCTCGTGGATGTGTGTCTTACCCAGAGCTGCTTTACAGGACCTTCTCGAGCAACACACAATGTCCTGGGAATCCTTCCCCCAGATTCTGAGTGGGACTTGTGACGAAATGTGTCTCCTGAGGATGCTCCTTGTGTTTTACATGGAACCCACCCACACGTGGAGGGAGGGACTTTTCAGCCCCTGCGCTCTGTGGGTACAACCCATAAACCTCACAGTTCCCTCCCTCCCCATCCCTTCTCCCTGCCTTGCTTTACAGAGCTCCCAATAACCTGGGACACAGCAGCAAACTCCGCACAAAGTGAACATTAAGCAAGGGCAAATTCCCTCTTACATCAGCCAAAGTTAAGAGAATATCCAGGACGTGTTTTATTTACATTCCTCAAATAAGGCACTTGGGGTTTTAGAGGTTTTGTGGGTTTGGGTTTGGTGGTTTTTTTTGTTTCAAACCAACTTTCGTCAGATGAGTTTGTCTGAAAATTTCTTGTAAAGCCCTGAACAAGTTCTGCTGAGCAAATCCAGGCCTGCATTTACTATTCTCAAGCTTCCAAGGCACTTTCCTGTACTATAAATGCACCGTCATGGAGAAGTGAGGGGAAAAAAAAGGAGGGAAATGAATCAGGGCTGGTGATATCCAAACTATTAAATGTAAAACTTCTGTTTGTGAGCCTCAGAGGCTTCTTAAAGTGTGGGGAACGTCATCAGTCTGACCGTGCTGGGGGCTGTGGGTTGTTTAAAGCTTGGTGTAGCACAGTTTCTTTGAGGTTCAGACCCACTTAAGCCCTGCCTCACGTGAAGTGAGAGGTTCTATTAAAACTGGGAAAGAATGGCTCACTTGGAAAACATCTGTTCAAGTGTTCTTTGTCGTCTAGACCAGGGACAGACTCAGATCTAGAGGAATCCAACCAGTATTAATGAGAGGGTGGCTAAGGACTGAGAGAATGGAGATGTGGAAGTTGTTAGCCACCAGCTACAGCTCTGTCTGGCCCAGATTCTGGAGGAATTTCTTCACAAAAAGGGTTGTTAAACACTGGAAGAGCTGCCCAGGGAGGTTTGGAGTCCCCACCCCTGGAGGTGTCCATGGAAGGCCTGGATGTGGCACTCAGAGCTCTGGGCTGGGGACAGGGTGGGGATCGGGCACAGGTCAATGGCCTGGGAGGGCTTTTCTGACCTCAGTTTTTCCATGAATCTCTGAAGTGACCCTGGGAGTCAAAAGCCCAAGTCAGAGTCTGCCTTCCTTTCCTGAAATGCCTGATGCAGTAGGAACCGACCCCATGATAGTTTCCATTGCATTATAAACAGTAAAAGATGAGTGTTTGTACAGCCTGGGCAGAATTTAAGAGCTACACTGGGTACAAACCTTCAGCTTCTCTTGCTGCTTCTGTGCTGGGTGTTAAATCAGCTGCCATTGGTACAATTCTCCTGCAGAAAGAGGCCCTTCCTCCTCTCTTCATATAATTTGACCCCCGGGGCATCAGAGCTTTCTCCTCCACAGCTCTTGCCCATCAGTGCATCTCCTTTGCATCTCTTTTCCCCTTCAACTCATTCACACTCTCTTCTAAACTCAGCTGGAAGCATCTCTTTTCCCCCTTGCCCATGACTCTTAATTTCTCTCTCCCTTGGCAGTTATTTAACTCATTAACTGAATTAATTTTAACCCTAAAGCACTTTGGGTGAATAGATTTTATGAAAGATCTGATGCGAAATGAAGTCTTGGGGGCCTTTTTTGGCACTGGAGGTGCACAAAGGAGCCTCAGTGTGCCTGAGAAGCAGACCCTCATTTCCCAATTTCTACGTGCAGTTGAATCTCAGTGCGACTCCCAGATTCCATTTAATGACAAAGTGGCTCTTTGATTGATAAAAGTCCCATGCCTCTGATGCAGACTAAATAGCCAAGCATCCTGAACAGTGGAAAAATTATTCTTGGATCTGTATGAAACGAGGCTCTCCATCATTTTCCCACACTTGCTCCTTAGAAAAATTCCTTTTCATTTTAAAATGCTGTTTTATTAGGAAATATTAAGAGCAGAGGAGACTCCAACACGGTGGTTTTGCCTTTTGCTCTGAGAGGTGGCTGTTTGGCAGGGAAAAAAACCCAGAAAGTCAACAGAGAAATAACATGGAAGTTGCCCTACAGATTGTTTATTTTGCTTAGGTGCACTGGTGGCTTTGAAAAGCAGTTTCGTTTCTCTTTCAGGTCAATAACACTTTTGTTCACCAAAATTGCACTGGAGACAAGAGTCTACCAACACGAGCTATTGATTGGAGGCTGCCAGCACCCAAAAAGAGGCATTTTCAACTGGCTGGGCATGAGTGGTTTCTGAGGCTACAATTTTCCACATAAATTCTGGGACAAGGAGGAAGGGGGCCTGCAGGAGAGTGATGGGAAGGAAAGGGAATTATGGCTGTTCAGCACGGTTTCCATAGACATTCCACGTATTCCATGGACAGACACACAGCTCCTGACTGGCAACTTCATGGGATTCAGATCATCTAAACTCAGAAACATCCACAAATTTATACATTTCTGTATCGTTGCCTATGTTCTAAACTGATGATTACTGCCCACCCTGCTCTTCGGAAGTGAGAAACTCATTACAGCCAGACCATCCTTTCCAGAAGCAGCCGATTTTCCCTGCAATTTTCACTGTTCAGGTCTAGCACAAATCTCAACTTTAAAGAGCATTTCTTCACCAATAAAACAATTAGAGAACAACAGAACTAAGAGTGGCCCATAAAATCACCTTCTGTTTCCCATCCCTGCCACCCACTCACTGAACCACCTTGAGCCAATAATTTCCCAAATCCTTTTTTATTCCCAACCGTTCCCTGCTCAGACCAGCAGCTACCAGGGACAGGGACACTGGATGTGAGAGGTGAACAGGTTTAATGTCGTGGTGGCTCTGCAGCTGAATAATGTTCCCATAAAAATACAAATACATGAAGAGACTGGAATGTGCCCCAGCCCTGGAAGTGTCCAAGGCCAGGTTGGACGGGGCTTGGAGCACCCTGGGATAGGGGGAGTTGTCCCTGCCCATGGCAGGGGGTGGAATGAGCCTAAAGGTCTCTTCCATCCCAAATCATTCCATGATTTATGATATAAATAATGGGGAAAGAAAGTCCTGGTTGGCTGCTATCCTGTTATCCTGGAAGGAAAATCACCTATTTGAAGACCAGTCTGGCCCACAAAAGCCTCAGCCCATTTTTATTACAACATTTATTTCAATATGTTTGAAAACTCCATCAGCTTCTGCAGCAAGACCAAACTTCCAGGAAAAGAGATAAAAGTAGCAGGAGCACACTGCTGATGGGCTTGGAAAAAGGGGAAAAAAAGGAGGGGGTGGGAGGAACCTGTCTGCAACTGCTGCTATTTTCTCCCTCCCAGCCTCTCACGCACTTTAATCACAGGCACTGAAGACCCTGCTCTGATCCTCTCAGCACAGGTGACCTCGCAGCTCTTTCCTCACCTGTAATTCCTGGATTTCAGCTCATTTCAGAGACTGCTGCAAAACAAGCCCTGGCCAGAGCTCAGAGCCAAAGAGGAGCCCCTGCAGCACGGACACGTCCCTCTGTCCCTGAGACACGGAGTAAATTGACCCCAGACCCAGCCCTGGAGCTGCTGGTGGTTGTCCCTGGAAGCAGAAAATAAGGAGCAAGGCTGAGGAGCTGAGCCAGAGTAATTCGGGCAGTTATTCTTTGCCTGAAAGGTGATCCTGAACGTTTAAATGGTTTATCCCCTTCTCGTTAGTGGCATCATTCAATCAGGACGACTCAGCCTCCGAGTGAAGGGATTGCAGCCACCCAGGGAATTCCTCACTCCAGCCAGGAAATGTGGGGTTTGTTAGTTCAAACAGCATCTGTAGGAAGCCGGTAAACAACAGCTGAGATGATGAAAGATCACATCAGCTCCTTGCTTTGAAGTAAAAGATATTAAAACCACGAGTGCAGGAGTTCTTATTCTAGCTTAGCCCCCCCTGCCCGCTGATCCCCGAGAACTTGGCATGGCTCTGGCTGCTGCATAACAAGCTGGATAATAAAAATCCATAAAAATATCAACAAGGCACTTGGAAGTGACATGAAAAAGTGAGGAAGGCCTATTTCTGGTGATGCTGCCATTAAAGGCAATTTGTTACTCGATGCCTGGAATGAAATCAAACATCCTTCCAGGCCCACAGTGACATTTCCAGTCGCAGAAATTTAGGATGTGTCATCACCTGGATGGGCACATTATGGATATTCAGAGGCAGAGCCATCAGCATCATTTGCACACAGAGTCAGCATCAAGAACAAGGACAAGGGGTCATATTTTAACAGACTCGTGAGGCACTGGGGCATGAATTCTCCCATTTGCAAAGTCAGGTAGATTTTTGTTACTAATTATGAAAGTGCAAAAACAAATTTAGGAGCCTCTGCAGGGCTGCAAGTCAGTGCCTCCAATGGATTTGATGCCCCTGTGGGTCCCTTCCAGCCCAGCTTGTTCTGTGATCCCCTAAGGCTGCTGGAAAAGCCATGGACACAGTTGCTCCTGGAAGTTCCTTCCAGCTCCCTGGACAGCAGCTGAGATCCAGAGCACACATGCCTGGCAGCCCCTGTCATTTCAGTCCACTCCAACCACACCAAATCTCCTCACCCTCTCCCTACCCAACATCTGCTTTTCCCACCTCTCCTAAATCTCCTCAACCTTTGGTTCCGTGCTTCCCCTCTCTTCCCCCACCACCAACCTCCCCACCTTGATTTTTCCTCCGAGCTAATTAATCCCATCGTGTTTCCTACCCTTGTAAGAAATGGCAGCTCCAGAACGCAGTGGGTAAAGCTCTGGCCTGGGATGGTGGAGGCCCCTTAATTCCAGGTCTCCTGTGGAGCTGCAGTGCAGTTGTTTCCCTCTCTCAGCCATTCCTCTCCGAAACAAGGAGGACAATTTACATCTTCATTTGCAAAATGCTTTGAGATCTCGACATGAAAAGAGCCAAACAGCAAGAATGAATAATAGATGAGAGCTACAGGACAAGAGACGGGTTTATTCCTGGTCCTAACATGCCAAGTGCAATATTTTTATCTATGTAAATATTTTTCCACAATAAATTATTGTTAGTAACAGCTTTTTCAGTTGGTTTTTTTTTTTTTTTTTAAGCCTTGAGCTTTCAAAATTGCCTGGTCAGGGAGGGCTCTGAAAAACATAACCCTGATGATGCGGAGTCTCTTTCTAGTGCTTCTGTACAGCCTCTTGTCCCCTAGAAAAGGACCCTAAATTGTGTATTTGATACATCTCCAGGCATCATTACAAGGGTGGAATAAGCACATAAAGTCGGATTTGAACTACTCATGTCCATATGTCAGGAGATGCCTGAAAGATGAAATACTCAGAGGCGTTTTGCCACCTGATTTGTTTAATTAGATGCCTTTCAGCACATTAAAATACATTTATTTAGGATGCCACACAGCTTACAGAGAAAAACAAAGCACTCGAGAGTTCGGCACTTCCAGATTCTGCAGAAAACAAGCATCTCAAGCCCTGACCCCACCATAAACCCCACACCAGCAGCTCTGCCTCTTCAGTAGAGCTGGCTTTATGACTCTAGAATCTGAAATATAACTGCTGTTTCCAAATGAAGGAGGGATAAAGGATGTGGATAAAGGGTTGGATGGGGCTTGGAGCAACCTGGGATCGTGGGAGGTGTCCCATGGCAGGGGTGGCACTGGATGGGCTGTAAGGCTCATTCCAACCCAAACCATGATTCTATAATTCTGTGGAAAGCAGATGTTCCAGAGGCTCCATATGGCCATCAAGGAGCCTCTTTCCCCCCATTTTTTAGGGAATCTTGTGATGACAGGTGGCAGGACCCCCGTATGAATCCCCAGGAAGGATGGGAGCTGCAGCCAGCAGTCCCTGCTCCCCGTCCCCTGTGTCCCCTCCCTCCAAGGAGGCCCCAAACCACCCCGAGTGCCTGAGCACGGACAGGAGCCCAGCCTGGCACCAGGTAACGGGGCACTAATTGCTGGGGATGGATGCACCCCACAGCCTTCCCTCAGTCCCCACTCCAGGGTGGAAAACGAGGCATTTTCCCGGGCTGTAAGGCTCATAGCAGCAAAAGCCTGAGCAGCAGCAGGGCCAGGTTTTGCTTGTTAGTGCGGAGCACACGCTGCAGGGGCTGGGTGCTGGGCAAACGGGGCTCAGCTCGGATAATCCTGACCCGAACACTGCTGGTGTTTTCCAAGATGTCTCTTTTTTCCAGCACCAGGTCTGATTCCATCAGCCTCGAAACGTAGGATGTGAAAACAAATCTGTTCAGGTTCTTTCTCTCTGATTGCAAGGCTTGGCACCTCTGCAGAACGAGCAGGGAGAGCAACACACGCGCTGCAAATGAATTAATTACACCTCAGGAAAGAACGTGTGGGCTTGGAGGAGGGTCTGAGCGAGCAGTTTGCAAAGTAATAATGGGTGAAAAAAATTAAACTGCATTCCCCAGCACCCTGAACAGGGCAGATCACAACGGCCAGGGCAGAGAGAAGGGTGCTGGGTGATGCCCTGGCCACCAGGAATCTGTTTGAATTGACTGTGGGCTGTCAGAACATGCTGGGCCTTCACTCACCCCCTTCCCCAATCCAAAGGTATCTGCCTGCATTATGGGGCTGCAAGTAATGCCATAAAAAGAAAATTCCAGTTTCATTTGACTCCTGTTGCTCTGTTCACCAGGGCTGCCTGCTTTACAAGTCTACCAGAGTGAAATAAAAAGTAAGACTTCCTGCATGTCTGCTCCACTTCTCAGGTTATGAGGCAAAGAAAAAAAAATCATCAGTAATTGCTTCACATATAAATGTGAAAACAATTTTAGAACTCCCTGGCCCTGCATCAACATTCATGTGTCTTTTACCAGCTCTGAACTGGGCAATTGTCCTAACTTTAGAGCAATGATAAAGGAAATGGTTCTGCTCCACAGCTCTAGGTTAACCTGTTCACATCCCAGTATTTGCAGAATGACTCCTTTTCCCCTCGAGGTGTTCCTGGAGATGCTGAGGGCTCTGCAGTTTGTTTCATTTGGTGAGGGATAACAATATAAAACCCTGGCACCATCTCCCTTGGCTGTGATCCACCCCAGAGCTGTGGAGAGGAGCAGGAGGAGGAATCCAACACGTGAATTACAGCAGCCACCAGTGTGGACATGACGTCACCTGTGGTGCTGTGATGGTTTCTATTAATGCAGAAAGAACAGAAAGAGGAAAATGCTCAGTTGTGTGTATTGCACTAAATCCATCATGGAAAGCCAAATTCTGTGCGGCTCAAATGCAGGGAAACTTACCCCAAAATAACTGGATGGGTTTAACCCCCAGTACAATTTTGTTATTTCAGGGCTGATCCATGCACACAAACCAGCCCCACGTTCTGCTGCATCCATCAGCAACAGAGCACACGCTCCACCAAGGAAAAGAGAAAATCAATACAATGCAATTAAAAATATTTCTTCTAAGTAGCAGCAACCTGCCTTTTCCTTTGGCAAAGACAGCCAAAAGCTTGTACAGTACAAACACAACAGAAGTAAAGCGAGTGGACGTTCTCCTTCAGCATCCATAAGGAAACCCCGGGGAGCTGAGTGCCACTTGAGGGAGAAACAAAGCACTTACCTTGGTGTAATGCAGTGCCAGAAACCATTAAAAATAAAAACCCAGCAGCATCCACAGCCCAGACACTGCAGCTCCTTGCCCTGCCTGCTGGGGATGGCCCTGCACCCCAGATCCTGCTCTGGGAACTCCAGTTAAAGCACTCCAGTTCAGTCAAAGCTCCTGGAAAGCAGATCGAAATTCAGAAGTTGTATTAATTAATACATTGGCCAGTGCAGGGCCAAAGGCAGGGGTGGATTCTGGCTGTGCAGGAAGTCCTGGTGGCCAGACCTGGTGTTTTTTGGCCAAGCCTTGTGCAAACCCACTGCTGTTATTTGGGATCTGCAAAATTCCTCACGTGGGCCCAGGAATGATGTGCTGGATTTTAAGGCCAGCAGTGCCATCACTGAACTCCCTCTCCTGTGCAGCACAGGCTGGAGAATTCCACCAGTGCCCTGAGCTCAGCAGCTCCTGCTGCTTTCCAAAAAGTCACTCAGTCAAACAGTGGAGAAGAGGAAAGGCTGAGATTCCCTCACAGTCTTTGTCCCAGGGGGAAAAGGCTAAGTTTAAACATGAGACAAATTAAACTTCAGCCAAAATAATTCTGTTAAAAAAAGAGGATTTTTTTTGTACTCTGTTCTCTATGTCCCTACAACATTCCCAAAAAAATCCCCCTGAGCCAACTTTTTCAGGTTAAAAGAAGTGAGGAATTAGAAAGCAGAACATGGAAGATTACAACAAAAATATATGAGATATTTGTAATAAGCTGCAGTTTGATGTTCTCCTGTCCTTTTACACTGGGCTTTCATTTCTAAAGGGAACAAATCCCAGATCCTACTCCCTGAGCACAGCAGGGTCCTCCTGTCTCTGCATGTGGCTGGTTACAGGTGCTGAGAGGGAATTTTCAGTGCAATCAGTGATATTTGCACACACTCAAGTGATTTTCTTCCCCTTCCTCACCCCCTCATTCTTTAACACTTCTACTCATCATGTCATATCTAAAATTAAAAAAAACCAGGCAGTGACGAATGTAAGTGTCTGATCCAGAAGCAAGGAAAGGCTTCCCTGAAGGTTTCTTTAGTCCTTTGGAGCTGCCAGCACAGGATTTAACAGTTCTTGTGTGAAGCTCTGGAGGGGCAGATATTAAACCCCCCCCTCTGGAGGAGATCAGAAGCCATGGGAAATGGGGAGGGGTTCATTCCTAAGGAGAGCAAAAGATCAACAGGAAAACCAAGCTGGACTTGGACCTGAGCCATGGGGAGCCAAAGGACACAGCCTGAACCCTGCCCGGGATGTTTAAGGCTCTGATTTAGTGCCCAATGAAATCAATTATTGATTTCCACAGGAACTGGAAGACGTCTTCTGTGAGTTGCCCAAAGGGACACAGGAAGTTTATGGCAGAGCTGAGAATCAGCCCAGCTCCCCAGCCCTCCCGTGTAACCATATGTCCATGTGTCCTCTCAGATTTCCCTGGCTCGTTTTTAGAAGCCATTTCCCCCCAGCTCTGCCCCCCTGCTCTGCTGGGAGGGAGGAGATGGCACTTTCCCTCTCCCAGCCGTGCTCTGTCAGCTCCCTCTGCCACTTGGGATGTGCTGTCGCTTCCATGGAAACAGAATCATGAATCTTTTTCCCAGGAAATGCCTCCAAACTGCCTTCATTTTGTTTTGTTGTTCCTTCCAGACAGGTCTGCTGCATGTGCACATGGAGGCTGTAGGACTTTGCTGTTATTTAATGTAGAAATGTCCTTTTGGGGAACCAAATTGGGTGCAACATTAATTTAAGTGGAAAATATCCTCTTTTTTCTAAGGATTTCCCCTCTTCTGCCTGGGGCTCCTTTGCCAACACTGGCCTTGCAGTTTGGATGGCACATGGGGATTAAAAAATTCACTGATTTCCCTGCATCTGTCATGGCCAAGGGAAAAGAGAATCACAGAATCACGGAATGTCCTGAGCTGGAAGAGACCCACTGGAATCACCCAGCCCAACCCCTGGCCCTGCCCAGAGACCCCAAATCCCACCCTGGGCATCCCCGGCAGTGCTGTCCAAACATTCTCGGAGCTCTGGCAGCCTCGGGGGTGTGCCCATTCCCTGGGGAGCCTGGGCAGTGCCCAACACCATGGGGGAATTCCAGGGATCTCTCCCACAGCAGGTCCAGGTACAACCCTCAAATCTCCCATCAACATGGGGATGGATTTCCCATGGCCATGTTAAATGCTGGGGGTTGGGCTGGAGCTGCTGGAGAGAGTCCAGAGGAGGAAGCAAGGACAGGCAGCCCCTGAATGGAAGAAGTGCTCCTATTTTTGGAAGCATCCAGAAGTTCCAAGTTAATCCTAGGAAGAGGCACATGGATTTAGCAGAGTTTCAAAACTCAATGTGATACAAATGCTCAGGAGAGCAGACTCCTCGTCTGAAACCATTACACAGAATTTTCATGGAATCCTGGAATGGTTTGGATTGGGAAGGGACCTTAAAGCCCATCTTGTTCTACCCCCAGGGACACCTCCCATGGTGCTCCAAGCCCCGTCCAACCTGGCCTTGGGCACTTCCAGGGATCCAGGGACAGCCACAGCTCCTCTGGGAATTCCATCCCAGCCTCTCAGCATCCTCACAGCCAAGAATATCCCATCTAACCCTGCCCTCTGGCAGTGGGAAGCTATTCCTCCTTGTCCTGGCACTCCAGGCCCTTGTAAAAACTCTCTCCATCTTTCCTGTCAGCTCCTTCAGGTCTTGGAAGGCCACAGTTAGGCCACCCCAAAGCTTCTCTTCTCCAGGCTGAACAATCCCAGTTCCCTGAGTGTTTCCTCCCTGCAGAGCTGCTGCATCCCTCTGATCATCCTCCACTCCTTGAGAAAAGAGAGACCAGGATAAGGACAGGAGAGACCAAGGGGACACAAACCCCTGTGGGAGCAGTTTGTGGAGCCAACTCAGCTCTGAGAATGGTTGAACTGTTGGAATTACAGAATTGTTAAGGTTGGAAAACACCTCTAAGACCATCAAATCCAACTTTCAGCCTAACACCACCACATTCACCACCAAACCACATCCCTCAGTGGTTTCCCACAGTTTTTGAACACTTGCAGGGAGAGGGAAGCTGTAGGAACAGAGGAAACTTTTCTCTGTCATGTCCTTGGACCAACTTGCCATGCACAACAAATGATTTTGGCTGCCAAGGAGAATTCTCCCACTGCTCCATCTGCAATGCCGAGCGATCCACAGAAACCACAGTGTTGGTTTCATGTCTCACAACAGCCTGGGGGAAACTTTATTCCTTTTCATTTTTTTAAAAATTCCATTCCTATCTCTTCCTATTTCCCCTCCATCTCACAAACAATTAATTATAACGCTACACCTAAATTATAAATTACCAACTTTCAGGGGGCACAAAAAGAAAAAAAAATGACTTAAAAATTCTGAAAGGCTGAGATGTCAAGATTGGGGAGAAGCAGCTGTTTTGGAAATGTTGCCTTTTTCTTTGTTCCGAATGCTATTTAAACATTGGCAGGGGGCCTCATTAAAGATGAATCGATGAATTAGTAAGTAGTGTTGTAGCCAGAAGAGACAGCATGTGCTCCTGTGGTGAAAACAGATTTACACAAAAGAAAGGAGGGGGGGGAGAAAACACCCCCCTCTCAACGTGCAACAAAGTCGGTGTTTTACAATATTCTATCAGGGCTGCGCCAATCCCGGGCAGGATCCGTCAGAATTTCCAATCTAAATTCATATTTGGGGGGTTACAAGTTGGAACTGGCTGCGAAGTTTCCTCTGGGCTAAAATGGAATAGATAAGTTTGGAGCCCCAGAGCATTTTGGTTACCAAAATGTTATGAAGTGTGAAATAATAATAATTAGGGGTATGGCATGGGAATCACAAACCAGATATGATCCAGCTGCAAAAGCAAAGAGAGTTATCAGCTCAGCCACCACCACTGATGTCTGCAGGCATTAATATGGAAATGGCACCTCACTTTTGGCACCAGGCTTCAGGGGAAGTCCTGGAAAAAAGGATCAGCTTCAGCCATGGAACTTCAGGGAGGATCCACAGGGTCCAGGATGACAAGGAGAGACACACCAAGGGACAGACCCCAAGTGGAGCTGCTTGTCTGACTCTGAAGTGCAAAGGAGCCCAGGACGAAAGGCCTGTCCCAGCTCCTGCCCTCAGCACGGGACTTGTTCTAGCCCTTCCCTCCTGCTCCAGCTCCAGGACACGTAAAACAGGAGTAAGGTGGAAGTTCCACACCAGAACACTGGGAATGGAGCTCCCAACGTGCCCGTGATGTCCCCTGCGTGTCCCCACCTCCCCTGGGTGTGGCATCACCCACCTGGGCACCCAGCTCCCCATCTATGTGACACCTTTTGTGCCACCAGGCACCCTCCCATGTCCCACCTTCACACACAACCTCCCCAAGTGCCCCAGCCACCTACCAGGTGCCCCAGCCACCTCCCCAGGTGCCCCAGACACCTCCCAGGTGCCCCAGACACCTCGTTATCAGCTCAACACCAAGCTGAGAGCAGCCAGAACCTCAGCTCTAATTCTGATAGCACAAACCAGCTCCAAGCATCACATGAACATTTTTTCAAAAGCCCCAAGATGTTCCTGAGGAGCATTTCAAAGAAAAACTTGAGGTTCTCCATTATTTTGTCATTCAAAACCAAGCCATAGCAATTCCACAGTCACACCTGTGTTTTAACACAATGGAAAAGAAGGAGCTTGCACAGAACCACACAGTCCCAATCCCATATTGCTACTTGAGACTTCATTTCTCCAACAATACTTTGGCTTCTGCCAATTAGGAAAGACCTGAAATTTTGTAGGTTTTTTTTTTTTAAGTTATAGGAGAAACTATAGGAGAAATAATCTGTTATTAATAAATAATTAATTATTGATAATCCATTATTATCACCTGTGTGCTGCTCATTCCTCTCCCTTTGTGCTGGGCCCTACATAGGCAGAGGGTAAACGACAAGTTTACACAGCCCAGAGAATATTTCAGTGCTTATATTTGCTCTGAGTTTTTAATCTGAGTTCTGAAAGGGGAGAACTGAGGCCCAAAGAGGCTTTGTGATTCAAGGTCACCCTGGGAGTCTCCAGCAGAGCCACGAGCTGAATCCAGAGCTCCCATATTCAATATCCTGCATCCCCGACCTATCCTGCAAACCACGGAATGAAGGAACATCAGAACCACCCCCTAAACGCGAGATTTCTGAGGGACTCCAGTGCGTTTTAGCTCATATATAAAAATATATATATAAAATACATTGCTCCAGCTTCCAGGACCCCGATTCATTTCAGATCTATCACTATTAATAAACCTCAAGAAAAGTCCTAAATTCTTGCAAGACATCAGATGGTTTTTTTACCAGAGGTCCATTTATCCTACTTTATTAAGTGTGAAGAGTCAAAATGTTCAAATGCTTTAAGTTTTTATCCACACCAAGGATTTGGAGCAAATAAAAATTAGTGTCATTTGAGTTGATTCCTACAAGCCTGGGCCTCCTCTGGTTTTTTTTGCTATTTTAAATCATTTTTTGTTATAGAGCTGGTGCAAGACACTTTGAATTTGATAGATTTGGGGGTTTTTAAAGAAAAAATAAACCCTTTGTGCTGAACATCACCTGAATTACTGATCCTGGGGCAGGTTGCAGGTGGGTGACTGGCACTGGCACAGGAGACTCCTGAGCTGGCACCAGGACTGGAATAGAGAATTTCTGAATTCCAGCACTTGAGACCTCCCCACCTCCTCCTGTGGCTCCCTCGGGACCCCAGAGCAGAGGAACACACTGGGTTTTTCACCTTTGTTCCATCTCTCTCCCATGGAATCACAGCATCATTAAGGATGGAGAAGACCCTTAAGGTCATTGAGTCCAACCCAGCACTGCCACCGTGCTCCCCACTAAACCACGTCCTCCAGAGCCACATCCAACCGTTTAGGGATGTCCAGGATATTGGGAAGTCCCTCACAGAGGCTGTTGGAACGTCCCTGTCAGACGGAAAAGCCTGATTTCACCCTCAGGTGCTCCCAGCTCTCGCCCCGTGTGGAGGTGGAGCGCGAACGGTTCCATTTCCCCTTTAAACCAACTGCTGAGACCTTGATGCCATTTTACATTTGTTATCAGGGATATGAAGAGCAGATTTTTTTTTAATTAACTTTCTGTCCCCTGACTCCTCCCCAGGTGCTCTGTGCACATCATTATTCCCGTTGCCTCCCTGTGACCGTGACCCAGATTGGAGCTGGGACCATGCAGGAGGAGCGGGATCAGCTCACCTTGGGCAGCCACACCAGACCCGATTGATGGCTTAAGTTAGAGCAGCCCAGAGGGCCCTCTAAGGCACCTTCAGTCTGATTGGGCCCCACAGCACAGGAAAATCAGGTGCCACCAGGTTTTTTGTCTGGTTTATAACCCACATCCCTACAGGAACACATGAATTTAGAGCCTCCCTCCATTAATATTCACCATTGACAGGTAAATTCCCATCCCTCTGCACCAGCTGGGGAAAAGCATACTGGTAAAACGTGGCAAAGTTTGGGGAGTAAATAGAATTTCATTCTTTAAAAATCAAATTAATTGCTTACAAAATACAATACACTCAGCAGAAATAAAGGGAAGGATATTTAGCCCATAAAGCACACTCTGATTTCAATGAATTACTAAAAAAAAAAAAAAAATAGGGATGGGGAAGATTCTCCAGCAGGTTGTTTTCTAGCTCAGAAGCACCAAGAGAAATGCCAAAGGTAAGATGAAATCCGAATTATTTAAATCAAAGGGACAAAAATGCTAAAAAAAGGCTGACAGAGAGAACAGCGAGAGAGAACAGCAAGAGAGAGGAATATAAAATAATAGTTTAAAAAATTGATTGGGAAATAATCGGGGTTTTAATGCCTGAGAAATATTACGGTTACAGCCCCGAAATGGTTAAAAATTCCTGCAGCAGAACATACATTAAAAATAAATAAATAAATGAATAAATCTCAGCTCACTCTTCTCCTAAACCACCATGGCTCCCACTCACACTGTTTGTTTCATCCCAGGGCTGCTCCTCTGCCTTCACTGCACTTTCCTGAGGTTGGGTCATAAAAAAAAAAAATTGTACTTGAAAAAAAAAAAAAATTAAAAAGAAATGTACTCGAATCTATTGATTTGTGCTGTAGCAAAGCCCCTGACATTCCAGCACGATGAAGATATTGCTCTGGACCCTGTGTGCCTCCTCATACTTCTCCTCTGCTTATGAGGGTCTCCAAGGATGGTATTAAAGATATTGTAGTTCCCACTTTCCGACTCTGGGATATCAGCGAGATTCTCCTGTGTAAAGAATAATTATCAGCACTGCTGTTACCTCTAGTAAGTGTGTAATTACATGCTCTGTTTTGTGGGCTGTAGGCTGTGCAATTTTAAATTATATAGTAATGACAAATTCTCCCTTTTTCACCACCTTCTTCCAAATAGTAATAATAATCATCATCATCATCATCATTATCGACGTCATAATGAAAGAAAGAAAACCTTCTTCTGAGTTAGCAGTAGCAGTTTGTTGTTTGCTTGTGGAATTATTTTAAGGCTGAAAGAAGCTTTGAAATCTAAAATTTTTGCTGAAAAATAGAAGCAGGTTAATATGGGGAGAAGGGAGTGAATAAAAGCCCAGAAAAAGCCTTAACAGGGAGCGAGAGAAGGCGTGGAATTCCATCCGATCCCGTTCATCCCATGGAATCTGCCCGGCTTTTATTGGCAAGGCCGGTCAATACCAGGAGCCGGAACGGTGTCCCCAGAATGGAAAATCTGCCTTGCCCAGCCCTAACCTGAGATTTCTGTGAAGGGGAGCAGCCCCGGGCGAGGGGAGCAGCCCCGGGCGAGGGGAGCAGCCCCGGGTGAGGGGGAGCAGCCCCGGGCGAGGGGAGAAGCAGCCCCGGGTGAGGGGAGCAGGCCCGGGTGAGGGGAGCAGGCCCGGGTGAGGGGAGAAGCAGCCCCGGGTGAGGGGGAGCAGGCCCGGGCGAGGGGAGCAGGCC